>WNWK01000429.1:0-82500 GCA_009830355.1 Cherax destructor | reverse complement strand
AATTAAATGTTAAAATAAATGGGTAATAAAAGATATCAGGAACTTTTAATTTCTAGTTTAGAGACCCAAATTCTGTATATAATTCCCTGTAGTCAAAAAACTACTTACAGGATAAAGACAAATACAGTGGTACCTCGAGTTACGATGGTCCCCAAAATCGCCCTTTTATGTAAGTTTATTTTTTTAAATGCTTTTGTAAGTATATTTTTGGGGGTGTAAAAGGACTAGTCTATTTTACATTATTCCTTATGGGGATAAATTCGTTTGGTAATGGCACTTGAACAGCATTCTCGAACAAAAAAATATCGTAACTCGAGGTACCACTGTACCTACACTTCAGGACATTTATTAAAGGAAACATTTTGCCACAGTTAGCTTACCAAGTCCTTTAAATCTTCAGGACTGAAGATTTTTTGGCAGCACACTTCATTTTTATATACATACTGTATGTTATCTCATTCCTTAGTAAGAAGTTTTATTCTTATTTTTCCTTCACCTGTAAACAGATACAATCTGGAGAGTTCAAAATTGAGGATGGCTGGGATGGCATTAAAACAGGATTCTCCAGACCAAATCCCTCATACAGTTTGATGGAAGCAGAAGCAGAGAAATCTGGATTTTGTTGCTAGGTGTTGTCAAAGCACTGTGTGTTAAAAAGTCTTTTAAGAAAATACATTTAATTTATTCAAGGTTACTATTTACTGCTTGAACACATTTTTCTTTCAGAAAATATACTGATATAATAAAATTTCATTGTAAGGACATTTTTAACACTCAGTGAAGATTTTCAAGTAAACCAAAGGAAGTACCCTAGTCCCATCCACCTTTTGCTACAAATGTGTTAATGTGAGTTGTTAATTAGTACTCTGTTGAGGGCTGTATCACTGGCTCTTTTAGACTTATTGATTTTTATCAACATTACTTGCAAAACATTTTTAACAAATTACAATTTTTATGCTTATTTTTTTAAAGAACTGTACTCATTATGTTCTATTTATCTAACTGTATAACTTGTCCAGATTACTTTGAGAAAAGTGTGGCCAGTTTTGGTCTGTGTGATTGTGTACAGTATTGTGATTCTCTTTATACCTCTTTGGGAGCATCTAATGTGTATTTCAGGATGTTAAGATTCTGTTGCAGCAGAGCTGGGTTTATAACTGTGATAAAACCAGTATGAGTCATATATTATTTCAGGCATTAAATAGTATATTATCTGATATTTATCGAAGTCATAGCTACTTTCTGTAGGAAAGGAATACTGTATACACTGTTTCCTCAACTGCACCTTCCATTTCCCTTTTCTGTTCTGAGCCAAACCTACCCTCCCCTTTCTCTCTCTCTCTTTCACTCTCACTTTCACTCTTTCACTTTCACTCTTTCACTTTCACTCTTTCACTTTCACTCTCACTCTCTTTCACTCACTCACTTTCACTCACTCACTTTCACTCACTCACTTTCACTCTCACTCTCTTTCACTCTCACCTCTTTCACTCTCACTCTCTCTCTCTCTCTCTCTCTCTCTCTCTCTCTCTCTCTCTCTCTCTCCATTACCTCTGTTTCCTCCCCTCCCACCCCCTCCTAACTAAGTCATTGTATTTTGTTATGAATTTGAGAAGATACCTACAAACTGTAGGAGCTCAGTATAAGTGAACCTTTGGTTTTTCAGTTAAATATTGTATGCTTACAAAATACAGTGGACCCCCGAGTTTCGTAAACCCCGGAAATCGTACATTTATGTAAGTATAATATTGTAAGTGCTTGTGGAAAAGTATTTTTGGGGGGTCTGAAATAGACTAACCTACGTGACATTTTTCCTTAAGGGGGTAAATTCGTTCGGTAATGGCACTTGAGCAGACTTCAGGAGTGAAGTTTTTACCAAACTCGGGGGTCCACTGTATACATGATAAATTGGTAGGAGGAAGGGGTTTAATGCATGCTAAATGACTGAAAGCAGAACAATCTTGGTGCTCCAATACTAGAAAATCAAGGCATTTCGCCGCAGGTAAATGCAATGTTTCTATTACTACTCCAAGTCGACTCTTTCAAATTTAGTGCTTTTTTTTATTATAATAATGATGACCTACTCCAGGTCATGAAGACATCAAGCATTCTGTTTTACTGAAAATAATTGGAAAGGTTGGCTACACATCACAGGTGTTCAATGTATATATAATTGAAATGTTTTCTTTTTCATAGTAGAATACACGACACCACTATCTATGTACCACCAATCAAAACTACATAATATTTTTCCATGACATGCAATATTCTTACCTAATTGGAAAGTATTAGTGTATTATGCAGTGCAGTACAGTAGTACCTTTTGTGTAAGATGCAATTTTTAAAGTACATATCCAGGCTGAATGTCTGTTAACACAATATAGGTGTGTTGTGCTTTTAGGAATGTACCCTCACTTCAAGAGTGGCACCAAGGGCAGTGGCTTAGGGGGCTTCAACCCACTAAGCCCAACCAAATAAAATATTTTTAATACTGGCCATCTCCCACCGAGGTAGGGTAATATGAAAAAGAAGAAACATTTTCACCGTTATTTACTCTATCACTGTCTTGCCAGAGGTGTGCCAGTACTACAGTTCAGATGCCCCTCCAGACTGCAGATATCCCCACCCCTCCTTGAGAGTGTAGGCACTATACTTTTCACCTCCAGGACTCGAGTTCGGCTAACCGGTTTCCCTGAAACCCTTCACAAATGTTACCTTGCTTGCACTCAACAACTCAAGTCCCAAAAAAGATTCACCTCCACTCCTATTTAACATGCTCACACACTGTGTTCTTTGAGAATATTTTTCTTACTTGGTATGTGTTTCTTTCACTGTGGTCAAATTGTATATAGGCATATACAGTACTATGTGTGTGTGTGTGTGTGTGTGTGTGTGTGTGTGTGTGTGTGTGTGTGTGTGTGTGTACTCAGCTAGTTGTGGTTGCAGGGGGAGAGTCATAGCTCCTGGCCCTACCTCTTCACTGGCTGCTACTGTGTGTGTGTGTCTCTGTGTCTGTGTGTGTACTCACCTATTTGTGGTTGCAGGGGTCGAGTAATAGCTCCTGGCCCTGCCTCTTCACTGATTGCTACTAGGTCCTCACTCTCCCTGCTCCATGAGTGTATGTGTCTGTCTGTGTCTGTGTGTGCATGCGCATGCTCACCTTATATATATATTTTTTAACGCACTGGCCATGTATCAACGAGACATCATTCACACTATCACTGTCTTGCCAGAGGCACACAGATATGACATTTGAGATGACCCTCCAAACAGCAAATATCCCTACCCCTTCTTTAGAGTGGGCACTGTGCTTCCTACCTCCAGGACTCAAGTCCGGCTAACTGGTTTCCCTGAATCCTTTCACAAATGTTACCTTACTCACACTCCAACTGCTTGTCAGGTCCCAAAAATCATTGCCTCCAATCCTATCTAACACAGTTACACATGCCTGCTGGATGTTCAAACCCCTTGCTCATAAAACCTCCTTTACATACATATATACATACAGTATATGCATTTATACAATTTGACCACAGTGAAACACATCTGAAGTAAGTATAACATTCTCAGGGAACACAGTGAAGGCTAATAAAAGATTTCTTACATATCAGAAGAAATTTACACCTCAAAAAAGTACATTACATGAAGACCTGACTTGGTCATATAACAGTCAGGTCAGGTCAAATGTGGCTTGGTGTGTCAGCATTGCCTATTTATTCTGTATACTTTATTAATAATACTAAGTATTATAATGTTCCTGACTGATTTTCAGGGACTATATTCAGCACAATTTTTTTTTACATTGTGACCTCATATATTTAGTTCAGCCACTGATTTGCATGTAACAGTTTTATTTTTATTTTTATCAGTCAATTGAATGATTTATGTTTCTACTTTACTGTAAGGAAATGGTTATTAAACACTTAATATAATGGTCTTTTAAACTTATGGGCAAAATTCACTAGTTAAATTGTACTTTTAACTCCTTTTTTTTTTTTGCAGTTTATCTGTAAATTGTGTGTACAGTACTATCTTAAGAATATAGTAGCATTCTTTAGTTCATTTTATTGCTATTTTTGAACATTATTCTGACTTAGACTAACTCCTCCCCTATTAGTCCATTATACCGAGGGTTTACTGTATCATTATCATGAAAGTCTAGATTATTCAGATCCTGCCCAGTATGGATTTTAATCTTAAATTTAGTTTTTTTTTTTTTTTACTGTTTGTTTAATAGATGACCATTAACATTATATGGGTAATTCTAATTTATTTAGGTTGTTAGTTCTAAAATTTTAAATGAATTATTAATGGAAAGCTTTTTTAAATTTCTTGAACATAATTGCCACATCATGAAATCATGTAAAATTTGTTTCTCTTTTATTGTGATTAAATCATTCATTTTGTGTTTATTACATATGCGAGAGTGAGATAGTGAGAGTAATTGAGCATGCATGCAAGCGAGTAATTTCAAATTACAGTTATTACAAATATTGTTCATGGCAATAACTACTATAGCAGTTCTTCTTCTTTCAACAAACCAGCCGTGTCCCACTAAGGCAGGGCGACCCAAAAAGAAAAACAAAAGTTTCTCTTTTTAACTTTAGTAATGTATACAGGGTTACTAGCCCCTTGCTCCCGGCATTTTAGTCGCCCCTTACGACACGCATGGCTTATGGAGGAAGAATTCTATTCCACTTCCCCATGGAGATAAGAGGAAATAAACAAGCATGTGTAGTGTGACCTAATTGTAAGTAGAAGTAGCAAGACGTACCTGAAATCTTGCATGTTTATGAGACAGAAGAAAGACACCAACAATCCTACCATCATGTAAAACAATTACATTCTTTCGTTTTACACTCACTTGGCAGGACGGTAGTACCTCCTTGGGCGGTTGCTGTCTACCAACTTACTACCTAGTGTAGCAATTATAACTACATATAAATTAATTTATACTTAACGGTAATCTGATGTGAAAAATGACTTAACAAAATATGTATTAAAATTTTTTTTTAACACGTCGGCTGTTTCTCACAGTGTCATTTACTTTCTCTTATTTAATTATTCAGTGATTTCATCTAACTGTCTGTTCTGGATGATTTTAGTTTTGCTCAGTAGAGAGAGAGAGAGTATTTCAGCATTTGGCTTCAAAGGACCTCTGTATAGTCCTTGAGTTCCTTTTCATTATAGGGTGGGTTTATGAAAGACTTGCATAGCATGGACTAGTAGGCCTACTGCATTGCTCCTCTATTCTTGTTCTTATATTCCTGGTTTTATAAGTAAGAGAGTGCCTGATTTTAGAACAGCACCTATGAATATGCAGTAAGATATGTACAAATATTTACCCCATTAACTTTCAGATATGATAATTGCTTATACTGATTAAATAATACAGTAGTATTTAATAGTCTGCCGTATTTCAATATTGCAAAAATATTTCTTTTTAAAAATCTGTTTATATATAGAACTGTTGAGAGGTAACGAATTTCAGGATTATTAATTTATGATTAATTATTTATTTTTATTGCTGTTGTTTACTATATGTTAGGCATGTAACCTGTTTTTTTTACTTATTGTAACAGGCCTAAGATTCAAATTTTGGGGATCAAGAGTGCCCAGTAGATAAATATTGTGTAAACAAAAATTCAGGATTACAAAGAGGAGGGAAATGATGGCTCTGCAATATTTACATATGTTGTAACTGCAATTTAAAGTTATTTGTAAATATACTTAAATGCAAGTGTAGAGTAGTTTTGGAGTTTTAAGGTAATACAGTATTCAGTATCTCTCTTTTTTCTGCTTTTGTGAGTAGTGTAAATGATATATTTTTCTGATGCTTTTATGATTTTTGCTGATTGCAGATTATCCAAATGCAAATCAAGCAAATTTAATATTTACAGTCATTATACAGTGCTTTCAGTGCAGTCTCATTTATATAAAGCACTGTCCCATGAAGCTGCAGTTGCATTCAGAGTAAGGAATAGAAACATACAGTAAACAAAAGAAATGGGAAAATAATAAATACCCAAGAAAGACTTTGTGTTGAAAAATTATTTGAGAATGGAGAGAAAGAGAGAGTGAGAGAGAGGAGAGGGTTATGGGAATTGAGTGTAAGGGAAGGCTAGGTGCCTGCTGCTGTAGATAAATCCACACCTCACCCTGGGAAACAAGTACCTGGCCTTTCCTCACAGTTAATCCAGTTGCTCATCCTCTCATTCTTGCAGACTTTCCAACCTACCTTACTGATTAAATCTTACTTATTCTTAATCATTTTTTTTAACACACTGGCCATCTCCTACGAGGTAGGGCTACCTGAAAATGAAGAAACTCTCACTATCCCTGCCTTATCAGAGGCATGCCAACATTACAGCTCAGATGCACCTCCAAACTGCACTATCTCCACTCCTTCATTATGTCATAAAAATCACTTTCTTACACTCCTAACACATTCACACATGCCTGTTGGATGTTCAAGCCCCTTGTACACAAAACCTCTTACCCCCCTCCCTCTATCGTTTCCTTCTGTCCCTCCACTGCAAATTTATTTACCCTCTAAGTCAACCTGTTTTCCTCCATTCCCTCTAAATGTCCAAACTGCCTCAACAACCTTTCCTCAGTAGTCTGGATAATACCTTTATTAACCCTGCTCCTCTTTCTAATTGCCAAACTATGAATTATCTGCATAATATTTATGCCCTTAGACACAACATCTCCACTGCCTCCAGCCTCCTCCTTGCTGCAACATTCACAACCCATGCTTCACACCCATATAAGACTGTTGGTACCACTATACTCTCATACATTCCCTTCTTTGCTTCTATGGATAATTTTTTTTGTCTCCACAGATACCTCAGTACACCACCCACCTTTTTTTTCTTCATCAGTTCTGTGGTTTACCTCCTCCTTTGTAAACCCTTCCGCTGAAAAGTCTACTCCCAAATACAGTGGACCCCCGAGTTTCGTAAAAACTTCACTCCTGAAGTCTTCTCAAGTGCCATTACCGAACGAATTTACTCCCTTAAGGAAAAATTTCACGTAGGTTAGTCTATTTCAGACCCCCAAAAATACACTTCCACAAGAACTTACAAAATTATACTTACATAATTGCACGATTTCCGGGGTATTCGTTAACCGAGGGTCCACTGTACAGTCAAACATTGGTTGTCGATTGCATTACTTGTTGACTAAATCAGTTATTGAATGAGGTTTTTGAGAAAAACATGTCCTGGTTTTCGTATGTTCTCTTGGTTGTCGATGGACAAGTTTTTGCATGTATGGAATGGGACAAAGCTGCTCAAGTCACATGCTCATGGAATGTACGGTGTACAATGACATACTTTACCTGGTATATTCAACAGGCTTATTTCCCTATAATTCTTACTTTCTTTTATCCTCTTTTTACTTCATACAGAGGAACTATGCATGCTTTCAGCCAATTCATAGGTACCTTCCCCACTTTCATACATTTATTGAACAAATGCACCAACCACCAGTCCCAGCTACTTTATCCCTTTTCCTTCTACTCATTGCCTCATGCACCTTTCACACATGCATCTGGCTCTTTGTAACTGAAAATTTGTTATACCTTCCTGCCCAATACATGAAATCACTGCCTGCCTCTTTTCAACATTTAACAACTCAAAATATTCCCTCCATCTTCCTAACTAATAACTCGCCTGTTTTGTTTTTGAGTGTTAAATCCATTTGTTCCATATGCTTTTTCAACTTCTTAATCTCTGAAACTTTTTCTTATTCTCAGTAAAATTTGTTGATACAATCTCACCCACTCTTTCATTTGCTCTTTTACATTCCCTCACCATTCTTTTAACCTTTTTCTCCATATACTCCACCCACATTATATAATTTTTACTTTGTAAAAACCTCTCATATGCTAACTTTTTTTCCCATTACCACTCTTCAACTTGTTAGTCCATCATTTGCTATTCTTCCCTCCCTCACCCACCTTCCTGTATCCATAAACTACTGCTACACAACTAATACTGCATTCTTAAATCTACTGCATACCTTTTAGACCTCATTGCCAGTACTCTCTCTCTAGCCTTCCTTTCTCCCAACAGTTGCTTATAGCTTACCCTAACAATCTTATCTAATTTTAAACATGGACTTCTCTCTGACTCACTTTCTCTAATTTGATTTTCTCCCTTTATTAATTCTTTTTAAACCTTTCTTATATAAAAAATAATTTCATAAATTGACTTAATTAGTGGTGGATTTTATGAAAAGTGCCCTTAATCCTGTTTTTTGTATTAAACATGGTAAAGTGTAAATAAAGTCAGCTATCAACCATGGTACTTCATTGAAAGTCATTCTCAGTCACATTCTGTTGGTTGTTTCAGCTGAATCACTTATGTATGTTAAATTAAAATAAAGTGAAATGGCTTGGAGAATATGCATGAATGTGGTACAAAACTGCACACTTTAATGTTGTGATAAAAGAATGTGCTACAAATATTTGTACTGCACTTCAATAACAGCACAATATCTTGAAAGTAATTTCTACAAAATTGAAGTTTAGAACCATAATGCTTGGTAAATAGGAAAAAATTCAAGATTTTTGTTGTCTTTAGTTTCAGTTTGATCTTCTCTTGAGTTAGATTTAGCCATCTTAATATAAAAATACAGTTTGTATTTTTATCTATTAATTAGTCTATAAAATTCCTCCTCAAGGGAGGTTTCCTGATGCTGGTGAGGGGCTCTTGATCCAAAGAATTAGACCTAACCTCTCATTCCTTGAACCTGGTTGCCTCCCATTTTCCCTTGCACTGTATGACCCTTTACGGGTTTAGCCCTCCCCCCTCATGAATGTAATAATGAATAAAATGCACCATGATAGTACTGTATGGGACAGTTTTGCACAATATAACAGGTGGTGGACTCAGCAGTCATATTTTTTACAAATGGCATCTTCATAATTTGATGTAACAGTTTTTATTTTATCTTTGTATTGTAAAGTTTGTGAGGTTACTTTATAGTGATAATTCACATTGTGATACTGTTTCCAAAAATACTTTTTACCCGAACATAAAAGAGCATTTTTATTACTAACTGTAAATAGAGATGTGTTCATTCTTATTGATATCTATGAAGCTGTCTCATATTGTTTTAAACAGTGAGACACATTTACTGTAGTACAGTAATTACATTATTTGATCAATATGCTGGTGTTAGTTTCCTATAATATTGCTCAACACCATACAATTGCATTCTTCATGTTGCATAGCTGAAAATCCTGATGCGCTTATTGTGTTGGCAGTTGTACACAAACTGTAAAAAAAAAAAAGAGAGATTACAAGCACTATTCTTATAAGATTAGTACAGTATATAGAAAAGTAAATTTGAAGGAAGGAGTATTGTGTTTAGTGAAGACAGCTTGCTAGCTAGTTGTGTATATAAATAATAATTACAATAATAGTGCACTTCACACGGTTATGTGTTTATAGTGTAGGAAACTTGGCGTTAAGGAAGCCTTCTTACTATGCAATATTAATATTGTATAAAAAAGTTCAGTGTGGCCTGTAGTGTATTAAATATGTTAACTCTTCCTTATGTTAAATATGTTAACTCTTCCTTATGTTAAATATGTTAACTTTTCCTTATGTTTAATATGTTAACTCTTCCTTATGTTTAATATGTTGACTCTTCCTTATGTTACATTTTTGTTTTTCTTTGTCTTAAAATATATTTATATAAATTTTAAGAAGGGTTACTGATGAGGTATTTGTCAGGAAATTAATTTTATTGAAATATTATATATACACTGCATAAGTTGTAAATTTTTCAAAAGAAATTTACAGAAGGCTGCAACATATGGAGGTTATATTTTCTTCAAGTGTAAAAACTAATGACTACCAATTTGACATGGAAAGAATTGCATAATATTCATTAATCCACCATTCGTCACTGATCCAGAATGTTAACAGAGAAGTACAGTAGTAAGGCAAAAGGACTCAGTCATTAATTATCACTGGCAGTTTCATTCATGACTACTGCTAGAACCAAGGCATCTCAAGCATCTGTTTCCCAAGATCATGCAATGCCTAGTTATTAGTGAATAAAGCTTACATTTACTGTTTTGAAAATGTTTGAAGACTGTAGCCTCTGGTATGGCTTTTCAGAGAATACTGTATGGCTTTTTTTTTTTTTTCTTTTTTTTTTTTTAGTGAAGTGATGTTTATAATGTATAATATATATTTTTTTGTGATGCAGTGACGTCAGCCAGATACAGTGGTACCCCGGTTTACGATGGTCCCCAAACTCACCCTTTTATGTAAGTTTATTTTTTTAAATGCTTTTGTAAGTGTAATTTTGGGGGTCTAAAAGGACTAGTCTATTTTACAACTTTTCTTAAGGAGATAAATTCGTTTGGTAATGGCACTTGAACAGCATTCTGGAATGAAAAAATATCGTAAACCGGGGTACCACTGTATTTAACTTGCAAAGAAAATATCACAGATATGGTATATGCAGCAATAAACTGGAGGAGGATTGGAGGTTAGGCATATAGATTGTCAGTGACAGCAATAGTTAATTATGCTAGAGAGATCATGTATGCTGTATTGGTGTATTTAAGTACGTAATTATAAATGCTCACATCACATGCTTATTGTTTAAAATATGTTTATGGCAATATGAGAATCATGGAGATTGTCTATGCTCACAAGACTATGCTGAGGCCACCATTAGTCAGTTCACTTAATATCAAGTTTTTACTACAGTAGTTATTGAATGGTGTTGTACATAAAGTCTTTTTTATAAGATTATTGAAGTTGCAGTTACATGTAGAGAGAGGTTCTTCAAAGGAATCAAATTCACAAATTATTTTCAAATGAAGACTGTAATAGGGTAGATGTTTTATTAATTTTGTTTTTTGCTTGAATCTTTAAAATTGTTAAATCATTTTTTATACTGTTTTTAAATATCTGAATTCTAGCAGTGTATCACGTTCATAAATCCAGTGTTGATGTTTATTTTGCCTCGCAAAGTTAACCAGACAATGAATATTGGATAAACATTCCCTTGCTGCCGTCTTTATAAGAGTGTCGGTAGTTCCTTTATTCAGGAAAAATACAAAGACTTTGCAGATCAGTACAGTATGTAGGATTGTTTTAATATTTATTGTATCATTAATAAAAATATTTATTTTTAATAAATCTTTTTTAAGCTACCATATTATACATTCATATCTCCACAATTATAAAAAAAAATTCATGCTATTTTGTATAGTAATTTTTTTGGTTTCTAATACAGTAATATTTTCAAGGAAAATTGGTTCCAAGTACTGAAACTTCATGATTGCTTCTAATTAAAAACAATTAAATTTTTTTTATGAGCACTGAATTTTTGATAACAGAATTGATTGTGAAATTACAAGACATGGTGAAAAGGTCAGTATTTAGTTATTAAAAGAGTTAAAGCCATGTGAAACATATCAATTAATTTGAAAGGCTTCCTAGATTCAGCTTGCGTAGAAGATGGAAATTTATAATTTAAAGTGTTGCATCAAATCCTACCATATACAAGTCGGCCATCACTGATCCGGTTCCATCAGTAATCTGGCACTAATTTCAGCTAGTATAATTTCAAATTTCCGGGATCGCCTCATCAACCTGTCACTACAGTTTGGTGCTGCTACTTGCTGCATAAGTCATTCAAATTTGTTTTTTGCCATTTATTGTCATAACCTGCTCACTTTTAGCCCTAGCCATGGTTCCAACAAATAAAGGAAATGCTTCTTGTTGTGTAAAGTGCAAACACTGTACATTGTCCATAAAAGATAAGGTGGCATTGCAGCCACTGTGGTCCCATAGTATGACGCCATGAGCTCAGCTTACTCAGATAAGCTGTGACCAGTAAATTTAGGCCTACATACGAGATAGTAGATCTGTGTGGTAAGTGTGCACTATATAAAAGAAATCCTGCAGCACGCAGTGCACGAGAGAGAAAACTGCGACTGTGTTTTTGGTGTAAAGCAGCGACTTTGCAGTGTATTTCCGTAGAATGGAAGATATATTACAGAAATGGAGATAATTTTGATTGGTTTTAGGAAGGAAAATACAGTGGTCCCCCGAGTAACGAACACCCTGGAAATCGTACAATTATATAAGTATAATATTGTAAGTGCTTGTGGAAGTGTATTTTTGGGGGCCTGAAATAGACTAACCTACGTGACATTATTCCTTAAGGGAGAAAATTTGTTCGGTAATGGCACTTGAGCAGGCTTCTGGAATGAAGTTTTTTCATTACTCCGGGGTCCACTGTACCTTGAAATTGAGCTCAAAGTAGCAGAAATGTTCGATTTTTCCTGATGTTCAAGAGTAAACAAATGACATCACCATCCAATACGTGTCCAACTGGCTGGTCTAATACACGGTCATGAATGGGTCGACATTATTAATACAATTATTACAATAATGCAGTAGTCCTCATAACAGTAAGTCTTCTATTTTTTGTGACTGACAATTCAAAATGGAAAGCAAGCATGACTAATGAACAGAGAAAATGTTATATTAGTGCCAGGAATGTCTGCATTGTTTATTCTGGACCCTATTTTGAAATTGGCATCTCTTGAAATTTATGTGAAATTGGCTAAATTACCGATTTCTTACCACTTTATTGGGTAATTGAAATATGTAAATGGGCAGTTTCTTGTACTCATTTGACAGAATAGAAGGAATACTAGCAAAATAGCTATGAGCTTGGTCAACTGGAACAATGGAATGAGCGAAAAATACGGTGTAAAGTGGGCGAAATTGCCGATGAGTAAACATCACTAATCCGGTATCCTACAGGTCCCGATGATGCCGGATTAGTGATGGTCAACCTGTACTTGAAATGCAGAAAGTTTCTCTTAATATGGCATGTAATTCTCCCTAATATTAGTGCTCAAAAAAGTTCGTCTAGCTCTCCTCACACGGTGAGGGTCTGGGTTCGATTCCCGGCGAAGGTGTGGAAACTTTGGACGTGTTTCTTTACACCTGCTGTCCATGTTCACCCATCAGTAAAATGGGTACCTGAGTGTTAGTGGACTGGTGTGGGTTGCATCCTGGGACAAAACTGACCTAATTTGCCCAAAATGTTCTGCATAACAAGGGGCTTTCTATATAGTAGTATGTCAATGATATCAGCTAGGCCTGTATACCTTGTACATGTACTTGTAGTAAATAAATTATTATTATTTTATAATAGATTTGTACCCCTGAGAGCTGGATACTCTGCTGAGAGTTTGATACCCCCAGTGGCGTCGTAAGGGGAGGGGGGCTGTATAACCCCAGTGGTTTAGCGCTTCTATTTGATTATCATAATAAATAATAATAAGGGGAGGGGGGGCCGCCCCGGGTGACACCATCAAGGGGTGGCACCATAGAGCCTCTAAAGAAGGTAACACTAATGCCCAAAACATTGCTGCAGCAATATAATTGAAAAATGCTTTGTTTCTATATAGCCTATTATATGATTAGAGAGTGCAAATAGGCCTATATAGGGAAAAACCATTGATTTTGATGATGTGATAGATGGTTTTTCAGGATTGAAATTTAGGAAATGTAAGATCAGATTCATTGAGATGGTACCTGTACTCTAGGTGAAATCGGAACTAGTGTTTCTCTGATATTGCAATGTTTTTTTTTTTTTTTTTTCCCCAGTGTTGAAGATGAATAAATGTAGGATCTGTTGCCTGTACTCAAAGTGGTATTTGAGTTTGTTTCCTCATTACTACGATTATATATTTTATCATTAATAAAGTTGAGAAGTATTCTCCTGTTCGGTTTATGGCCCTTTAAAAGTTCTCATTGCTAAACATTAGTCACTGGTCATGGAAAAATATCCCGACTTTGCTCATTGTAAATAAAGCATTACCATGTGTGTGACCCAATTTAATTTGCTACTAGAATTTAACCCTACCAAATGCAAAGTCATGAAGATTGGGGAAGGACAATGAAGACCACAGACAGTATGGGCTAGGAGGCCAAAGACTGCAAACTTCACTCAAAGAAAAAAATCTTGGTGTGAGTATAACACTGAGCACATCTCCTGAGACACAACCAGATAACTGCTGTAGCATGTGGGTACCTGGCAAACCTAAGAACTGCGTTCCGACACCTAAGTAAGGAATCTTTCAAGAGACACCGTGCGGCCAGCAGTAACAGCCTGGTTGATCAGGCTCTGGTCCAACAGGAGGCCTGGTCACGGACCGGGCCGCGGGGGCGTTGACCCCTGGAATTCTCTCCAGGTAGACATATTGGAGTATGCAGCACCAATTTGGAAAACGCCTTGTGAAGCACATCAAGAAATTAAGAGAAAGTGCAAAGGTTTGCAGCAAGACTTAGTCCCGGAGCCAAGGTGAATGTCCTACGAATAGAGGTTAAGCAAAATCGGCCTGATGACACTGGAGGACGAGAGAGTTAGGGGAGACAAAAAACTGCGAGGAATTCACTATGTGGACAGAAACTGGAGAACACATACACATAGAGATCACTTCACTTCCCTACCACTTTGGAACTGAAAAAAATACTTCCTAACACATCTGTGTCTTTAATTTCCACCTGTGTTCTTGAGCATTTCTTTCTTTTCCCTTAGACAGCCGAGAACAGTTTCCCAGTTTCTTAGATATAGGGCCTACATTCGGTATCTTCCAGATCCCTAACAACTGACCCGTATCCATTATTATTATTATTATTATTATTATAATCAAAAGAAGCGCTAAACCACAAGGGTTATACAGCGCGGCACCCGTATCCATTGACTTGGAGATCCTAGGTAGTGGTTCAGACAACACTTCGGCTCCCTCTCGCAGAATTTATTGTGACACCTTGATGTGTCCAGGTTCACCAGCAGTTTCTTTACATCTTCTCGTTGTGTGTATGTCATCTTGTACCTGTCGGCGTATCCGGGTACACCGACAGGTCTTGTCCCTCTCTCCACTGCGAAGACCTGATGCAATCATTTGATCAACACCTCACAGACTTCCTTGCCATTTGCCGTGATCTCTGATATCCTCACTCTAATTACCTCTTCTTTTACTGTCGTCTTTTTTTTCTGATGTTACTGTGAAGCAGTTTTGATTCAGACTTGTCCTTTGCTGTTATGTTATTCTTAAATTGTTGCTTAGCCTCTCTCCTCACTCTAGCATATTCGTTTCTGACTAATCTGTTCATCTGCCAGTTGCATTTTAACAGTACACCATATACATACTTAATTGGGTTATAAATAACTACTGCAAATACTTAAACTAAGGAAGGAACCATATAATTTAATTTACTGTAACTGGGATAGTACTGTACGTAGCCTTGCTTATATATTAAATACTATATCATCATTGTTGATACGTTAAATATATCAGCCTTACTTATAGGTTAAATATATCATCCTTGCTTATGCGTTAAATATATCATCCTTGTTTATAAGTTAGATATAAACTTTTATGTTAAATAAATCAAATATAAATACGCTTACTTACTGTTTAAATATATCACACTGGCGTCCTTTTCTGAAGGAGCCAGTTGTTACATGGAAGGCTAGACATACCCTTCTTTCCCGGAGGTGAAGGAGCCACACCCTCCTCAAGGCCAAGCTGGAAACGTCATTGTCCGCCAACTCCCTCCACACCCTCCCCCTCCCCGGTAACGGTAGTCGCCTGCGATCCAGGAGCTGTAACTTACGCAAGACATGAAACTCTAGACTCGACTCTTGGGGTGTGGTAGAGGCTCTAGCCTACCTTCCCTTCACAATTCCAATCGCATTTTCTCTCCCCCGTAAATTGCTGACCCCCTCAAGGAAGATTTCTTGACGGTGGTGAGGGGCTCTTGATCCAACGAATTGGACTTGACTTCCCATCTCATGGATTCATATCTGACTGCCTCCCATTCCCCCATCAGTTGAATGACCCCTACGGGTTTAACGATCCCCTCCATGAATATAAAAACAAGAAGAAAAGTTGCTGATCATTTTTCTTAATGTCCCCTTGAATGGGGAGGGGATACCTTGATACCAGTGAAGGGCTCTTAATCAAGGAATTGGAGCTACCTTTCCATTACATTTGGCTTAATAACCTCCCAGGGTCCATGGACACGTCGGTGTCCAGGGTAACGAACAGGCAGACTCAGCCGTTTGGTCAGCTATTCATGACCTCCCAATTCCACACGGGCATTCCTTTCTCGGATAATTTTTTTTAGTGATCTCTTGATAACTTGACAACAATGGTGGTCCCCACTGGACCACAATAAAATGTTTTCTGTCAAAACACGTTTTCGCTTTCTGGCCATCTCCCCACGATGTCATGTTTGGGAGACTGCACTCTCCCACCTACGTATCGGCCACACTAGACTCACTCCCGGACACCTGCCCAGAACCGCTCTGCAACGACTGTAAAGTTGCATTGTCACTTCATCATATCTTAATAGACTGTCCTGTCCATCATTGGGTATGCAAAATTCGCCGCTCCAGAACTCTCTAACTGACCTTGCTGGAAGTGCCACCTTTGTTGCAGCTGACCTCTTTAATACAAACTTATTGCACCAACTTCAATTTTATTTTACCTCTTACAGTCTCCCCAACCTCCACTAACCCCAACCCTTGCACACCCCTTCCCCCTCTCTACCCCCTGTACCTCCACCTATTCCGCCTTTAGCACATCCCTCCCAGCAGTGCTGTATGATCCTTTCGGGTTTAGCACTTTATTATATTACTATTAATGACCCTCTATTCCTCAGGCTCTGTATGGCCCATGTGGGCTTAGTGCTCCATTTGAATAATAATAACATAAATAATAATGTTAATTATAATAATAATAATAATATTTCTTTTAATGTGACAGAGTTTGAGGGGAATATCCTCTAATTTAAATGATTGATCAGTATACAATAATTTTCTTTGAAAGTCGAGAACTCTTTCCTTCCCTTGATTAATATGTCCAAAATCTGAGAGAGAGAGAGAGAGGGGGAGGGTATACCTTGTATTCATAGAAGTCAATACATTGAAACCACAAACATATCTTACTTCAGGCATCGGAAAAGCATAAAATTCTCTGGCACATAAAATATTACAAAATAAAATAAAATAAACACCATATAATGGAATGACTTGTTGAAAAAAATATATATATAAATACATATACATATATATATATATATATATATATATATATATATATATATATATATATATATATTATTTATTTTTATTTTATTAACACATCGGCCGATTCCCACCAAGGCAGGGTGGCCCGAAAAGAAAAACTTTCATCATCATTCACTCCATCACTGTCTTGCCAGAAGGGTGCTTTACACTACAGTTATAAAACTGCAACATTTACACCCTCCTTCAGAGTGCCGGCACTGTACTTCCTATCTCCAGAACTCAAGTCCGGCCTGCCGGTTTCCTGAATCCCTTCATAAATGTTACTTTGCTCACACTCCAACAGCACGTCAAGTATTAAAACCATATGCCTCCATTCACTCCTATCAAACACGCTCACACATGCTTGCTGGAAATCCAAGCCCCTCGCACACAAAACTTCCTTTACCCCCTCCCTCCAACCTTTCCTAGGCCGACCCCTACCCCGCCTTCCCTCCACTACAGATTTATACACTCTCGAAGTCACTCTGTCTCGTTCCATTCTCTCTACATGTCCAAACCACCTCAACAACCCCTCCTCAGCTCTCTGACAATCGTTTTGGTAATCCCGCACCTCCTCCTAATTTCCAAACTCCGAATTCTCTGCATTATATTCACACCACACATTGACCTCAGACATGACATCTCCACTGCCTCCAGCCTTCTCCTCGTTGCAACATTCATCACCCATGCTTCACACCCATATAAGAGCGTTGGTATAACTATACTCTCATACATTCCCTCTTTACTTCCATGGACAAGGTTCTTTGTCTCCACAGACTCCGAAGTGCTCCACTCACCCTTTTCCCTCATCAATTCTATGATTCACCTCATCCTTCATAGACCCATCCGCCGACATGTCCACTCCCAAATATCTGAATACATTCACCTCCTCCATACTCTCTCCCTCCAATCTGATATCCAATCTTTCGTCACCTATTCTTTTTGTTATCCTCATCACCTTACTCTTTCCTATATTCACTTTCAATTTTCTTCTTTTACACACCCTACCAAATTCATCCACCAACCTCTGCAGCTTCTCTTCAGAATCTCCCAAAAGCACAGTGTCATCAGCAAAAAGCAACTGTGACAACTCCCACTTTGTATTTGCTTCTTTATCTTTTAGCCTAACACCTCTTGCCAAGACCCTCGCATTCACTTCTCTTACAACCCCATCTATAAATATATTGAACAACCACGGTGACATCACACATCCTTGTCTAAGGCCCACTTTTACTGGGAAATAGTCCCCTTCCCTCCTACACACTCTAACCTGAGCCTCACTATCCTCATAAAAACTCTTCACTGCTTTCAGTAACCTTCCTCCTATTCCATACACCTGCAACATCTGCCACATTGCCCCCCTATCTACCCTATCATACGCCTTTTCCAAATCCATAAATGCCACAAAAACATCTTTACCCCTATCCAAATACTGTTCACCTATATGTTTCACTGTAAACACTTGGTCTACACACCCCTACCCTTCCTAAAGCCCCTTGTTCATCTGCTATCCTGCTTTCTGTTTTACTCTTAATTCTTTCTATAATAACTCTACCATACACTTTACCAGGTACACTCAACAGACTTATTCCCCTATAATTTTTGCACTCTCTTTGTCCCCTTTGCCTTTATATATATATATATATATATATATATATATATATATATATATATATATATATATATATATATATATATATATATATATATATATATATATATATATATATATATATATATATATATATATAATATATATATATATGTTTTCCTAGCAGGAACAAAGAATTGAACCGTTGAAGCTGTAAGCTGCAATAGATTATTTTTGTTGTCTTTCAAACTACGTCATTCCTCGTGTTTTTGTTGCACTCCCTCCTGGATACTGATGTAAAAGTGGCATTAAAATGAGCGGACGGTTGTGTCTGGGAATAAAACAAAAAACCAAGGAAGCCAAGGTACGAGCACGAATAAGCGTACTTTTTTTTGAGGGGGGGGGACACGAAGT
Source organism: Cherax destructor (assembly GCA_009830355.1). Classification (NCBI taxonomy): domain Eukaryota; kingdom Metazoa; phylum Arthropoda; class Malacostraca; order Decapoda; family Parastacidae; genus Cherax; species Cherax destructor. Next base: position 63,362 of record WNWK01000429.1, on the reverse strand, counting down.
AATATTGAAGAAATGCGTCAGAGGCGGGACAACCCCACATTGCCGTGGCGTCTACGCCCTTGTGCATGTCTTCTCCCCTGGCTGTGATCCTTACACCTGGCTAGTTGTGACGTCTGCTGCACCACCACCACCTGCCCACGATCACCACCTGGCCACGTCCACCATCACCACCTGGCCACGTCCACCATCACCACCTGGCCACGTCCACCATCACCACCTGGCCACGTCCACCATCACCACCTGGCCACGTCCACCATCACCACCTGGCCACGTCCACCATCACCACCTGGCCACGTCCACCATCACCACCTGGCCACGTCCACCATCACCACCTGGCCACGTCCACCATCACCACCTGGCCACGTCCACCATCACCACCTGGCCACGTCCACCATCACCACCTGGCCACGTCCACCATCACCACCTGGCCACGTCCACCATCACCACCTGGCCACGTCCACCATCACCACCTGGCCACGTCCACCATCACCACCTGGCCACGTCCACCATCACCACCTGGCCACGTCCACCATCACCACCTGGCCACGTCCACCATCACCACCTGGCCACGTCCACCATCACCACCTGGCCACGTCCACCATCACCACCTGGCCACGTCCACCATCACCACCTGGCCACGTCCACCATCACCACCTGGCCACGTCCACCATCACCACCTGGCCACGTCCACCATCACCACCTGGCCACGTCCACCATCACCACCTGGCCACGTCCACCATCACCACCTGGCCACGTCCACCATCACCACCTGGCCACGTCCACCATCACCACCTGGCCACGTCCACCATCACCACCTGGCCACGTCCACCATCACCACCTGGCCACGTCCACCATCACCACCTGGCCACGTCCACCATCACCACCTGGCTACGTCCACCATCACCACCTGCCCACGTGCACCTGGCCACGTCCACCATCACCACCTGGCCACGTCCACCATCACCACCGGTCCACGTCCACCATCACCACCTGGCCACGTCCACCATCACCACCTGGCCACGTCCACTATCACCTGGCCACATCTCCTATTACCTGGCCACGTCCACTAGTACCTGGCCACGTTCACTATTACCAGGCCACGTCCCCTATTACCTGACCACGTCCCCTATTACCTGGCCACGTTCTCCATCACCTGGCCACGTCCACCATCACCTGGCCACGTCCTCCATCACTTGGCAACGTCCACCAACACCTGGCCACGTTCTCCACCACCTGGCCAAGTCCAGCGTCATTGATGTTATCCTGGTGATGCAGGGATGGTCGTCAGGTGGAGGTCTGGTGGATATCTGCCCAGGTTATCCTTGCTGATACACAAGTTACCAATATAAACAACATAATGAAACCTGTCCACAGCGTTTAGTACGTGGTATTCTTGACGTATACGCTTGTTTTCAATAAACCTGATCCCGTCCAGGGGGTGCCTTGATACCGAGCTAATAATAACAATAACAATAAATAATAATAATAATAATAATAATAACATGGATATAACATCAATGTAAATAATCACATAACGCAACTCGAAAAAAGATTTCAGTAGATATAATTCAGGTTTGTCTTCTGCATATACTTCCACACTACATTTTCACTAATGTTTTATACTGATTGTTTCTTTAAACTAGAAAAGTGCTGGGAACAGTCCAGGCAATGTGTCTGATCTCATTCCTAGTCAATGGGTAAGTTTTTTCTTCATACAAAGTGACCTTGCACAACCTTGAAGGTACTATGGACACGCCAAGGACCACGTGTCCAATAGTTGTCACTGGTGCGTTTGAGAATATTAAAGTTGCAAACTGACGCGCTAATTCACGCATTTTTTTTCTTATGATACCAATACAAAACTTCCTAAAATGTTTAATGAAGGCACTGCCTACCAGTGCCTCACACCAAGGCTTAATTTTACAGTGTGGATTCTCAGGGGATTTATCGGCAACATTTCAGTAATATTATTCAGAAAAATAATATTCTCTTTTTTTTAACAACTCATCAATAGTCAATAATTAATTTATGTTTGTCCTTGGGATGGGTGGAGCAGACATTTCAGACCTAGATGATGTATTATGCTCTCTCCTGTCTAATTTATCATACTAATTACTCTTGTACATTACCAAGGTATATAACGTGCATGCACTTCACATGTAAATCAAATTGATCATGCTACGGAGATAAGTATTGAGGTAGACAGTAGTTGCCAGGCGCGGCAGTCACAATTTCGACAAGAGTTGCCCCGGCGTCCCTGGACACCATATTGGGACACCAGCTACACTATACATGATGCTCTTCCATTGCTGGCAACCACCTCAAACCTGCCACCACATTCCCTGTGCTATTATTAGATGATACTGAGAACCCTGCTTAGTAACGTTCATATAAGATTATAGGATTTTTGTTTTCATAGAATGGCGATTTAAATGTGTATGGTGTGAGGAGGTGGCATGTAGCGGAGTGCTAACACTATCCGTTCACAACCCAAGGACAAGTTACAAAGGTATTTGCAGATTACAGAGGTATATATAGGGTCCAGAGACTGGGCCCCAAAGTTTTGATAGCTGAACAAGGTACAATGGTAATTAATTCACTAGTTACAAGGTAATGAATCATGTAAGTAAATTTACTTACGTCTGTACATGGTTGCACTCATGAACAAATTATAAAGCAATGAGCAATCTATTAGTCTACACCCAGCCACAACTGTAATGAGTTATTGGTGCAAATTTTAATTGTTGGGTCACACACACACACATATACATATACACATACACACGCATACATGTATATACATACACACATACACATACACACATGTACATACACACACACACACACACGTGTCAATGCTTTATTTACAGGGAGCAAAGTCAGGGTATTTTTCCAGAATGGTCTGTAATATACCACTGTGGATAAAATACTTTGACATATCTTGAACATTTCTGAATGAGTAGTCTCTGAATTCATTAATTTTATCGCACTCCAGTACATAATGACGCAGGGTGTGACAATAATCCAACTGGCAAAGTTTACATCTTGTTTGGTCTACATCTGGTGGTGGTGATTTAACCTGCCAAAGATACTTGTAACCCAGCCGGAGGCGGGCGGTAGTGACATCCAAGAGTCTGCTTATTTTGTTGGATGCACCATAGACATGTGGCTCCTCCTGCATGATAGAATGATAATAGATGGACTGACTGGTGTCAAACTCCCTGAGTCTTAAGTCAATAAAATTCAGTTGAAGTTCTTTTCGTATTATTGTTCTCAAACTGCTAACTGACAAGCCAAGATTGTAATCTATCCCCTCTTTGAAAGCATAAAACTTAGCTTTTGTCATGATTGTGACCATCTGAGTTCATTACCTTTGTAACTTGCTCAGCTATCAAACTTTGAGGTCCAGTCCCTGGACCCATTATGTACCTCTGTAATCTTTTGACTACCGCCCACAGGATGGGTATGGGGTGCATAATAAAGATATCAAACTAAACTAACCCAAGGACCTGAGTTCGGTCCCGGGCGAATGGAGGCGACGTGGCAATAATAATAATAATAATAATAAAGTTTTTCTTCTCGTTTTTAGTAGATTTGTACAGGAGAAGGGGTTACTAGCCCATTGCTCTCGGCATCTTAGTCGCCTCATACGACACGCATGGCTTACGGAGGAAAGATTCTTTTCCACTTCCCCATGGACAATAGAGAAAATAAAAAGAACAAGAGCTATTAAGAAAAAGAAGAAAAACCTAGATGTGTGTATGTATATATATGCATGTGTATGCCAGTGTAGTGTGACCTAAAGTGTAAGTAGAAGTAGCTAGATATACCTGTTATCCAGCGTGTTTATGAGACAGAAAAAAGACACCAGCAATCCTACCATCATGTAAAACAGTTTCAGGTTTCTGTTTCACAGTCACCTGGCAGGACGGTAGTACCTCCCTGGGTGGTTGCTGTCTACCAACCTACTACCTATCAATATTGGATATTATTATAATAATAATAATAATAATAATAATAATAATAATAATAATAATAATAATAATAATAATAATAAAAGTATACAGGCCTAGCTGACATCAATAACATACTACTATATAGAAAGCGCCTTGGTTATGTAGAGCATTTCGGGCAAATTAGGTCAATTTTGTTCCCGGGATGCGACCCAGACCAGTCGACTAACACCCAGGTATCACACCAGTCGACTAACACCCAGGTATCACACCAGTCGACTAACACCCAGGTATCACACCAGTCGACTAACACCCAGGTATCACACCAGTCGACTAACACCCAGGTACCACACCAGTCGACTAACACCCAGGTATCACACCAGTCGACTAACACCCAGGTATCACACCAGTCGACTAACACCCAGGTACCACACCAGTCGACTAACACCCAGTACCACACCAGTCGACTAACACCCAGGTATCACACCAGTCGACTAACACCCAGGTATCACACCAGTCGACTAACACCCAGGTACCACACCAGTCGACTAACACCCAGGTACCACACCAATCGACTAACACCCAGGTACCACACCAGTCGACTAACACCCAGGTACCAAACCAGTCGACTAACACCCAGGTACCACACCAGTCGACTAACACCCAGGTACCACACCAGTCGACTAACACCCAGGTACCACACCAGTCGACTAACACCCAGGACAGCAGGTGTCTTAAGGAAACACGTCTTAATGTTTTCACCCGTACCGGGAATCGAATCAGGGACCTCAGTGTGTGAGCTGAGTGCGCTACCAATCGAGCAGCTTTATGCAGCACCGCAGCGATGAATACAGAGCTTGGCTTGCATAAATGATTCAGAAAACTGACAAGCTGATATAAGAGACTGTGAAACATTCGGGTATCATCGCCAGCCAGTGGCTTCTTCGGTCCAGTACAGAGAACGCTGGATGATGAGGAGGAGTTTGAGGTAATCAGTCCCTCAGCCTGGAGTCGATGTGTTGAGTCCATCAGTCTTGATAAGAGTGCAACATACATGCGGACAATGGGCTCATGTACTGCAAACAGAGGAGGCGAAGCCAGTCACTGGCTGGCGAAACGTTTCCAGAACAAAGATATCGAAACGTTTCACATACCTTGGTGCCCCACCTGGCGCACCAGCTCTGTCCTGAGTGACTGTCTCTCACGGATATCACTTTAGTATTGACACAGTTTTTTTAAGATGCTCTTCATGACTATAAAATACAACAACAACACCAACAATAATAATAATAATACAGTGTAGGGCATGGGGTGGGCGTGGTGTGGGACGTAGAACGCTCGTGATATGGGCGTGGTGTGGGTGTCGAGTGGGCGTGCTGGGGCCCTAACAACAGCACCATCAAGAGCAGTAACTGGTTGCACCAACTTCATTTTTTTACCTGTGCTTCTCAGTTCATCTCCAAGGTGAACTGCTCTCTCACAGTCTCCTCACATGAATTTTTTGCTTCAATATAACGGGGATGAGCCGAGTGGAGGAGCTTCTTAACACTTGAAATATATATTTTCTTGCTATTACTCCCTTCGAGGCAGGGGAAAGATCCCTTGCTGCAACAAAGGGGCTCTTGATCTGAGTAATTAAACCTCTTCAGCCCTTCACCGGATCGAATTAAATGCCTCTACTTCACCCTCTCCATTTTCCTCGTTAGTAGGGATATTTTCCCTTTTGCGAAATTCAATTCCTTCAGAAGGAAGAGGAATCACTATCAACCCTGTTCTAATATAGCTTCCGTTGGTAGTGTTCTTAGGTAGTGTCAGGTGAACCCAATGGTAAGTCATTGGGAGGCCATCAGCCTGGTTGCCTGCGGATTCAGAAGAAGTAACTAAAAGTGTATGACTTCTGGTATTCTTGCCGGTTTACCCACCACCATTATTGAATGACGAATGCACAGTTCGTGCTTTTATCTAAACAGGTGGCTTTCCTAAGCCTTTCTCAGTCAATTTTGGATGTACCATTCAGGTATTCACATACCTCGGTAACATACTAAGACATACACCACCTGAAAACCACTAACTGAAATTTTCCAAAAACAACATTGGATATTATTTTTCACTATAACCAATGAATCGCTAATCATACCTGAGTGACCACAAACTTTTATAAAAACTCATGACCCAAATCGGCCAAGATGTCTTCTTCCACTCTTTGAAAAGACGGATACTCATCTTCAGTTAATGATACTGACCAGGCTTATAATGGAAGGCGCCTCCACATCATTAGCGGGACCTCAGTTCGTGCCGTGGGACAGTTGTCATACTTTACAGTCATACAAGAAGACACAGACTGAGCTTTGGACACCCAAATACAAATAGAACTACAACGCCTTCTGGTCACCAAAGTTGAAACTTATGTCCGCTCTGCTTGAGGACCTACACAGTAACCAACTAAAATAGCCAAATGAACTTTTTTTCTCGGTATACATAGCTAGTCAATGCTTTCTGGTAAGAGAACTCAAATCAACACCACATTAATGCAGCGATATGGAGACTAAGCAAAATATTGCAGGTCAGAGACAAGAATGTCCAGTTTGTGGAGAAACAGATCATAATGACCCAATTTGTGACTGACCTCCTTCCTGCCTTAACTGCGATGAAGCACATCACTCGTTTTCCCGTCGATGTCGCGTTTTCAATCGGGGAAATGTTATCCGATACTTGAAGGAGAAAGAGGGTTTATAATATACTCAGACTCTGACTTAACAACGCCACCATAAGAAAATACTACATCGCTCCTATTCCAGAGCTGCCCGTCAACTGTACCTTATGATGAACTCTGCCCCAGTGTTCAGTGTTCAATCCCTATAATGTTCTTACCTCTGACGTTCATTCCTCTTCACCAGCAGTCACGTCTACTATCTCCCACTCTGCACAGTCCTCTCCAGCTGTTCTTCCAGCACCTGAGAAATAACCACAAACACCTAAAACATTAATCCCACTTCAAGAGCTTATTATCTTTCCCTCCTGTCTCTTCAAGTTTTAACTTTTAAGATAGACTACTTCAAATTCTGACTCCTCATACAACCATGATAGCACTCATAGAGATGGGTGAAACATCCCCTCCATCCATCCTCCCTCTCCCCGTCTTTTCTATGCTATTCCCGGATGCAACGATTCGGCTTTCTTCTCAGACCCCTCCGTCTCTAGAGACAACTGACCCCGCCCTCCTCACATGCAACTGCAAAACATATCTCTATTTCCTCTTCACCTCTGCTTTTCCTTTGTCACCTCTTGCACCACATTACCTACCCATTCATTGATTCCATAGACATTTGACGTAACATTGGCATTTGTCGATTAGATTACAAATTGTATAGTCTTATGAGAGCCACTCTCCACGTCTCACCTCCACACTGTACACAAACTCAGGTGTCACTGTACCCGAGTGTCTTTCCTTCTTTTTTTATACGTCAAGCGATTTGTATTCTAGACGAAGTTATTCTTCTGCATATTTGTTCTCATGTTTGAGATGAATATGGAGCAGGGGCCACTCTGTCTGAGATACAAATGGCTCTAAGTGCCGACATAAGGTAAGACATTATCTGCAATAGTTAGAGTTGGTGTTGTGCGTAATGGTTATGATGTTAAGGCAAGTTGCTGGGCAGCAAGAGTCATAAATACTTTTCAACAATCACTCCGGTTCTTGCATAACCTGCTTTAGCATTTTTAAATTTTACTCTGAAGGGGGTGAGTTTATTTTGCAGCGCCACTCATACTGAATGAACATTCCGTCCAAAGACTCCATTATCGCCCAAAATGTCGACACCGTTGGAGAAATCAACTCCATCCCTGGCTGTTTCTATATCCAGATATCACTATCTTTACAGATCATCTTCACATAATTTACAACGAATCGGTAAAACAAAAGAGGATAGGAAGGGTAAAGAGTGGGTGTCGTATCTCAAGGTTAAAGCAGTGAGCAGGACAAGATCCGGCACGGGCGTGGCCATCAAGTCATCCACAATGTAACTTGCTCTTTACTTAACTATCTGGATATGTACAAGATGAGACTTCCTTGATGATACACGACCAGTGAATAATATTGTTCTCATCGTACCTTTCACTGAATAACTTAGGGTTGTCTGCAACCATCTAATTTGATCACATGTCTACAACGGCTCTCCACCACCTGGTTGTCGATGTATCCGCTAGCGAAAGTCGTTACTCAGTACACTTGCCTATTCTGTGTGAAATGCCATACCCATCTAAGTGCATTTCCGGGCACTTAACCCCAACAAATACTTAGGTACGTACCGCGCCCTTATCCCCCAAAATACCTAGGCAAGTGAAAGCCAATATACCCACAAATGAACTCAATTTAAGTAGTAATAAACGACAGTAAATGAACTTTTCATTCCGAGAACCACGGTTCAAGCCGCCCGTCCACCTTTCAGTTTATTCATACCCAAAAATGTCTTCTAAATCCAGTGCCATGTTCCTATACCCACAAACAAGAAGTAAAGTATGAAGCCCAGTGCACACCCCCTTCCCCAACAAACACCAAGCACAGTGCCACACCCCCTACCCCAACAAACACCAAGCACAGTGCCACACCCCCTACCCCAACAAACACCAAGCACAGTGCCACACTCTTGCACCCACCGACACCAAGTCCAGGAGCAATGGTGAGAAACATTGTAGCAATGAAAAACTAAAGAAAGTAGAGGATGGCAAAAAATAAGACGTGAGCAGAGAAGTGGCTGAAAAGAATATAATAATAATAATAATAATAATTCAAATATTACTACTAGTACTACCACTACCACCACCACCACCACCACCACCACCACCACCACCACTACTACTACTACTACTACTACTACTACTACTACTACTACTACTACTACTACTACTACTACTACTACTACTACTACTAATAATAATAATAATAATAATAATAATAATAATAATAATAATAATAATAATAACAATAATTTTTATTTCTACAAGTACATGATATAACTTACACAGGCCTAGCTGACATCAGTGACATACTGTATTATATAAAGTCCCTTGTTATGCGGAGCATTTCGGCAAATTAACTTAATTTTGTCCCCCAGGATGCGACCCACACCAGTCGGCTAACACCCAGATACCTATTTACTGCTGGGTGACCAGGGACAGCAGGTGTCTTTAGGAAACACTCCACCCAGTGTTTGCACCCGATCAAAGCAGAACCTCAGTGTGTGAGCTGAGTGCTATGCCAAGAGTGGCATAGCAGCAACAGCAAGATTAAACCTAAACTGCTACACAGTCAGACCAGAGGGACGACTACAGTAAAAGACCAGGTAATATGACTAAATAAAGAAGTAGGAGCCTTACTATTATTTATCTGGTAAATCGCTAAGGTCGTTTGGGTCATTTAGCACAAGAAATAATGAAGACAATTCCCCATCCATTTGAAGGGAGACAGACACACTACTTCACTGTATTCACTTAGTTGTTTCAGGAAGGAGACATCACAATGAAACGATAAGGAAATCTGGGAGGAACTGAGAAGATAATTCCCAAATAAGATGTTCTCTGTGGAATCAGGAATAACAACGAAGAGACGACTCGGTAAGGTACACTGATGTATATTGAACTCTGTTCAAACAACAGAGAAGGAAGCAAAGCAACTACTGACTCAACTGTTTACACCACAATCAGTGGGGCCTAAAAAGTATCACTATGAGATTCGGGAGGACCAATATTTTATATTATTAAAAAAAAAAAAAAGCCAATTGCCAGTACAATGAAAAACGGCAAATTTAGTCTCAACATTCAAGCAAAAGAATATATGAGAAGTTTTAAACTAGAGGATAGTAACCTTTACGTGCATATTATCTTAAGATAACAGAAGGTTATCAGAATGATTGAGCTTCTGGTGAGAAGACGTTGAACAAACGATAATCCGCATGGATTTAGTAATGGTAAATCCAGCCTCACAAACCTACTGGAGTGCTACAACAGAGTAATAATTGGCTATGAAAAATAACAATGTAATATAGAAAAAAAAACAGGAACAATAAAGAATGGCAGAACAACATATTTCTGGACTGCACAAAGACATTGACACAGCAACCAGTGAAGAGGCGGGGTCAGGAGCTGTGAATCAACCCCTGCAACCACAACTAGGTGAGTACAGTACCACATCTTGGGTTTGGCTGGCTGAGAAAAATAAACAATATTACTTTTATATTTTTATATAAAAATTATATAAAAATAGTAATATTTAGGTATATCTTTCATTGTTACATAATTATTTTAATAATGTCGGCCATTTATTTCCATGTTGACTTTTATAAAAATACCAGCATTGAATGGGGATACTTGGACGCTAGTATGCTACACACCTAGTGCAGCATACTAGCGTCACACCTAGTGTAGTATACTAGCGTCACACCTAGTGCAGCATACTAGCGTCACACCTAGTGTAGTATACTAGCGTCACACCTAGTGCAGCATATTAGCGTCACACCTAGTGTAGTATACTAGCGTCACACCTAGTGCAGCATTCTAGCGTCACACCTAGTGTAGTATACTAGCGTCACACCTAGTGTAGTATACTAGCGTCACACCTAGTGCAGCATACTAGCGTCACACCTAGTGTAGTATACTAGCGTCACACCTAGTGCAGCATTCTAGCGTCACACCTAGTGTAGCATACTAGCGTCACCCCTTGTGCAGCATACTAGCGTCACACATAATGTAGCATACTAGCGTCACACCTAGTGTAGTATACTAGCGTCACACCTAGTGTAGTATACTAGCGTCACACCTAGTGTAGTATACTAGCGTCACACCTAGTGTAGTATACTAGCGTCACCCCTTATGCAGCATACTAGCGTCACACATAATGTAGCATACTAGCGTCACACCTAGTGCAGCATACTAGCGTCACACCTAGTGCAGCATACTAGCGTCACACCTAGTGCAGCATACTAGCGTCACATCTAGTGCAGCATACTAGCGTCACACCAAGTGCAGAATACTAGCGTCACACCTAGTTCAGCATACTAGCGTCACACCTAGTGTAGTATAATAGCGTCACACCTAGTGCAGCATTCTAGCGTCACACCTAGTGCAGCATACTAGCGTCACACCTAGTGTAGCATACTAGCGTCACACCTTGTGCAGCATACTAGCGTCACACATAATGTAGCATACTAGCGTCACACCTAGTGCAGCATACTAGCGTCACACCTAGTGCAGCATACTAACGTCACACCTAGTGCAGCAAACTAGCGTCACACCTAGTGCAGCATACTAGCGTCACACCTAGTGCAGCAAACTAGCGTCACAAAAAGTTCAGCATACTAGCGTCACACCTAGTGCAGCATACTAGCGTCACACCTAGTGTAGCATACTAGCGTCACACCTAGTGCAGCATACTAGTGTCACACCTAGTGTAGCATACTAGCGTCACACCTAGTGCAGCATACTAGCGTCACACCTAGTGCAGCCTACTAGCGTCACACCTAGTGCAGCATACTAGGTATGACTAGCGTCATACCTAGTGCAGCATACTAACGTCACACCTAGTGCAGTAAACTAGCGTCACACCTATTGCAGCATACTAGCGTCACACCTAGTGTAGCATACTAGCGTCACACCTAGTGCAGCATACTAGCGTCACACCTAGTGCAGCCTACTAGCATCGCACCTAGTGCAGCCTACTAGCGTCACACCTAGTGCAGCATACTAGCGTCACACCTAGTGCAGCATACTAGCGTCACACAGTGCAGCATACTAGCATCACACGTAGTGTAGCATACTAGCGTCACACCTAGTGCGGCATACTAGCGTCACACGTAGTGTAGCATACTAGCGTCACACCTAGTGCAGCATACTAGCGTCACACGTAGTGTAGCATACTAGCGTCACACCTAGTGCAGCAAACTAGCGTCACACCTAGTGCAGCCTACTAGCGTCACACCTAGTGCAGCATACTAGGTATGACTAGCGTCATACCTAGTGCAGCATACTAACGTCACACCTAGTGCAGCAAACTAGCGTCACACCTAGTTGCAGCATACTAGCGTCACACCTAGTGTAGCATACTAGCGTCTCACCTAGTGTAGCATACTAGCGTCACACCTAGTGCAGCATACTAGTGTCACACCTAGTGTAGCATACTAGCGTCACACCTAGTGCAGCATACAAGCGTCACACCTAGTGCAGCCTACTAGCGTCACACCTAGTGCAGCATACTAGGTATGACTAGCGTCATACCTAGTGCAGCATACTAACGTCACACCTATTGCAGCATACTAGCGTCACACCTAGTGTAGCATACTAGCGTCACACCTAGTGCAGCATACTAGCGTCACACCTAGTGCAGCATACTAGCGTCACACCTAGTGCAGCATACTAGCGTCACACCTAGTGCAGCATACTAGCGTCACACCTAGTGCAGCATACTAGCGTCACACCTAGTGCAGCATACTAGCGTCACACGTAGTGTAGCATACTAGCGTCCCACCTTGTGCAGCATACTAGCGTCACACCTTGTGCAGCATACTAGCGTCACACCTAGTGCAGCATACTAGCGTCACACGTAGTGTAGCATACTAGCGTCACACCTTGTGTAGCATACTAGCGTCACACCTTGTGCAGCATACTAGCGTCACACCTAGTGCAGCATACTAGCGTCACACCTAGTGCAGCATACTAGCGTCACACCTAGTGCAGCATACTAGTGTCACACCTTGTGTAGCATACTAGCGTCACACCTAGTGCAGCATACTAGCGTCACACCTAGTGCAGCATACTAGCGTCACACCTAGTGCAGCATACTAGTGTCACACCTTGTGCAGCATACTAGCGTCACACCTAGTGCAGCATACTAGCGTCACACCTAGTGCAGCATACTAGCGTCACACCTAGTGCAGCATACTAGTGTCACACCTAGTGCAGCATACTAGCGTCACACCTAGTGCAGCATACTAGCGTCACACCTAGTGCAGCATACTAGCGTCACACCTAGTGCAGCATACTAGCGTCACACCTTGTGAAGCATACTAGCGTCACACCTTGTGCAGCATACTAGCGTCACACCTAGTGCAGCATACTAGCGTCACACGTAGTGTAGCATACTAGCGTCACACGTAGTGTAGCATACTAGCGTCACACGTAGTGTAGCATACTAGCGTCACACCTAGTGCAGCATACTAGCGTCACACCTAGTGCAGCATACTAGCGTCACACGTAGTGTAGCATACTAGCGTCACACCTTGTGCAGCATACTAGCGTCACACCTAGTGCAGCATACTAGCGTCACACGTAGTGTAGCATACTAGCGTCACACCTTGTGCAGCATACTAGCGTCACACCTAGTGTAGCATACTAGCGTCACACCTTGTGTAGCATACTAGCGTCACACCTTGTGCAGCATACTAGCGTCACACCTAGTGCAGCATACTAGCGTCACACCTTGTGTAGCATACTAGCGTCACACCTTGTGCAGCATACTAGCGTCACACCTTGTGTAGCATACTAGCGTCACACCTTGTGCAGCATACTAGCGTCACACCTTGTGTAGCATACTAGCGTCACACCTTGTGCAGCATACTAGCGTCACACCTTGTGCAGCATACTAGCGTCACACCTTGTGCAGCATACTAGCGTCACACCTAGTGTAGCATACTAGCGTCACACCTTGTGCAGCATACTAGCGTCACACCTAGTGTAGCATACTAGCGTCACACCTTGTGTAGCATACTAGCGTCACACCTTGTGTAGCATACTAGCGTCACACCTTGTGCAGCATACTAGCGTCACACCTTGTGTAGCATACTAGCGTCACACCTTGTGCAGCATACAAGCGTCACACCTAGTGCAGCATACTAGCGTCACACCTAGTGCAGCATACTAGCGTCACACCTTGTGCAGCATACTAGCGTCACACCTTGTGCAGCATACTAGCGTCACACCTAGTGCAGCATACTAGCGTCACACCTAGTGCAGCATACTAGCGTCACACCTTGTGCAGCATACTAGCGTCACACCAAGTATCCAGTGAAAATTTCAGATTTGATAAGCTATTAACGAAGCTGATTTCATGAGGTTTCATGGGCCCATATGAGACTGATCCATAAAGGTTAGTCGGGATAACATGAAAGGTAATATAACGAATCATATAACTAAGTGAAAGGAGACAAAGTGATGGTTCAGGAAGAAGCATAAAGATGGAAGAATAGGACAAGTGGGAGTCATCAAAGCTCTGTACATCCCTGGTACGTACATCCCTGGTACGTACATCCCTGGTACGTACATCCCTGGTACGTACATCCCTGGTACGTACATGAAAGCAGTGTCCTCTGAGAGAGAGTCGAGTGTATCACTTCTTATAGAAGATTTATAACTAATGAAGAGAATAATTATTGATGATAATAAAGACAGACAACAAAATTGCCAGAATATTATTTTGGAAATGTTCAGGCTGGAATAAACATCAGGGAAAATATTAAACTATCTCCTGAATGGTTACCAGAGTCTGGGTAACCCTGATTAGCTTTATGGGTCAAGATTAACACGATCAACAAAATGGGGCATTTACCAGCGGTCAAGGCCAGAAAGGTTAACATTAGGGGTCAAGGTCAGACCAATACTGAGGTGACATTTACCAAGAGGAAGGTGAGAGTTATTAAGATCAAGGCGACATGTAGCAGAGTAGCAACGACCGTGGTGGAGGCCGGAGGGAAGATCAACACACTATTGTTAAAGATGTATACAAGACTGACTTGGTAACCAAGTGGTAGAAGGTGGGCGTGGTCATAATCCTTAACCAGTTCACCCTCTCGGCTCCTTCACGCCTACGTCATCTGAGTCTGTTTTACTAATTTGCAATATTTCATTCAAGGTCACGAGGAGGTTCACTGGTTCGTTTGTTAGGTTAAAAAGCCTATCGACTGCATGAGCGTCACCAGGCAAGAACTTTTTGACTTCTAAATTAGCAAGTCAACTCTCAGTCTATAAACCTCTCAGCAGTAAAAACCTTTCGGTATATACACCCTGATGAGGGGGTTGCACTACACCGGTGATTCGTTCTTCAACCGCCAATGAAGAGTTTCAAGGTCAAGAGGAGGTACACTGGTGCTACTTTTATGTGCCGACATTCAAGGTCATGAGGAGGTACAATGGTGCTACTTTTAAGTACTTACATTCAAGGTCACGAGGAGATACATTGGTGGTACGTACTTTCAAGTACTTATAATGCCCTTGCTGTTGGGTCTAACCCCGAGTCTTTTTCTTTCTCTGTAATTCTTTTACTCTCCCCATCTATTCTTCAACTTTTCTCACTTCCCCTTCACCCTTAGTGCGTCCTTACCTGTGAGTCCCTTCTTCTTCTTCTTCTAAGTACTTACATTCAAGGTCAAGAGGAGGTAATCTGGTGATACTTTCATGTATGTGTTCTCAAGGTTGTGATATACCCAGGAAACTGCATGTATTCATATATGCTTTAATTGAAAAATATCGAACATTTGTACCCTCTAAAAAATGTATTTTAATTCTATGAAGATGACTCCCCGGACCGAGTCTAGTTTGTATACTAGTGAAGCTCAGAACCCTGGAAAGACGATAGTTACACACACACCTCGCAGGACATACCCCTTGGCTCCGGGACTAGTCTTGTTGCAAACCTTTGTACCTTCTCTAATTTCTTGACATGTTTGACCAGGTGTGGGTTCCATACTGGTGCTGCATACTCCAACATGGGCCTGAGTATGCAGGCCCATATTTTAGTATGCATATTGCATATACATACTGCAATATGCATACTACATATTGAAGTATGCAGTGATGCCCCGGTTGTATGCAACTGTATGCCCAGTTGCATATAACTGAGGCATCTCTGTGGTGGGTAGTGTCCTGGGGGAAGGGGGGGGTAGGACACATCGGCTGGACCACTGCGTGCCGTAACTAATGGAGTGGGAATTCCCCCAGCGGCTTTTTTTTTGTTACACCCAGGAGTTATTATCCCACCTCTGCTTATTTCAAAACCCAGAGAGTGATGACTCCCTCGTCCAACTACACCTGCAAATGGTTCCGGGTGTCTAACCTCTAAGGTGAACAGGGACAACAGATGTAAGGGCACTTGCTCAGTCATCTCGCTCATACTTGGGTCCCTTTGATTGTGAGTCGAGATCTCTCTTACTGAGCTAAACGTCATCTCGTTTCCATGGTGACGGACAGTGCATCTGCTGGCTCTTGTCTGCTTTCTTAAAAATCACCTTCTAGTTATTTTTCTGAGATTTTAAATTTATTGACAACCAAAAACTTGTATTTAGTATTCCCTTCAGGGTGCTACGTAGTGAGAAAATTTGTCTCACAATCGTAAGGAGAAACATATGGGCAAGTTTCCATACACCACTGCTGCCCCTTCCTACCTGGAGGGTCTACCTGTCCGCCTAGCAGTGAAAATATGCACTTGTGTTTTAGCCAACTGCTGTGGGTCTCACATTAAGAAAAAAATATATTAAAAATGCATTCCTGCTGAAATGTCATATCCTTTTTAAAAAAATAACACTCCGTTCGTGTGTGTAAGAAACTCCAATACCAATAGACCCCTGGTTGCCTTCAAGAGGGAGCTGGACAGATACCTAAAGTCAGTGCCAGATCAGCCGGGCTGTGGTTCGTACTAGTGATATATCGGATATCCGCATCCGCACTTTACTGTAAACAGATATCCGCATCCGAAATCCGTGGAACATCCGCACAATTTCTTACATCCGCATCCGCAAAATAAGTAAGACATCCTCATACACATCCGCATCCGCGGATATCTAAATTTTCACATCCGATACATCTCTAGTTCGTACGTTGGACTACGTGCGGCCAGCAGTAACAGCCTTGTTGATCAGGCCTTGATCCACCGGGAGGCCTGCTCATAGACCGGGCCGCGGGGGCGTTGACCCCCGGAATACCCTCCAGGTAGGTAGACCTGCAGGAAGTATTCACGTGTTAGGTAAAAGGTGTCCGGATACCTAATGAAGGTAACTAAAAAAAGTAGTATAATCAGTGAACTGTGGCTACAATCTAGAGATTGTATCTGCATTTTTGCACCAACTAGATAAATTAGCCACTCTATTCAATCTGTTAAATTCTGCAACATTCAAGGATACAGTTATTTGCTTGCTGGGGGACAAATGAAGGCCCTTTGTGATCTCTATATTGTGATCTCTACATTTCCGTCTAACTGGCCTATTCTACTACCACTATACACGATTTTTTGTTTTGTTTTTGGTAATGCCGGGGAACGTGATCTTTAAGTCCCTGGAATAATGAAAAAGTATACAGTATTCAGAGAGACTATCTTCAACTAAGATTCTTATTACGATAGAAGAATCGCACGTCATCTGATGTGAGGGTGACGGGTTTATTTACTTCGTGTGCTCTAAGATGTAATTGTTCAGTGTCTGGAAAACATATTAAAACAGGCACAAAAGTTTAATAAACACTGGACAGCGACACAAATAAACCAGGATAGAGACAGTAAAACGGCAGATAAGATGAGCATTGTGGCCTCAGTCTGTAGAAGAGGGTCGCAAACTGAGGTCGAAATATAATTGTTTTATTATCCTCATGTGGGTTCGTGTGTACCATAAAGAAGTTCATAAAAACGGTTTGTTAACATTGTTTTTTTTATATGCTCTAGTTAAAAAGTTGAAGTACAATGCAATTAAAACGAGAGAGAATTTCATCAAGGACCAGAGCATCATAATGATTTCAACTGGTAAGTAAACCAGGGAACGGGTGGGGTTTCAACCCATGGTAATCGTGTTATTACAATTTCGTGAGTCATTCACCTGGTACCTGCTGGCATATCCCCTGCACGTAGATTCCCTATTTTGTCTAGTACATGATACACAAGGTCCTAAATCAAGCAATAGAGTTTCAAAGTGAAGATGAGATCATTTTCCTTTGTCAGCAACTCAAGGGACGGCATTCTAATAAGCTTTCCCGAGCTGTTTTGAATTCATATGAAGCATCAGGTACACACCGAGTAAAAGTTCACTTGAACACGCATGAAAAACATGTGCAGGTTACCCAGAGAATATGTTCCAGTTAATGGAACTAAGAATAAGTAATGCTTAAGTATTCAGCATAATAGCTAGGTGGTTGTGGTAGTCGTGAGGGTGGTGGTGGTGCCTGGGGGAAGTTGTGGTTGTGGTGGTCATGAGGGTGGTGATGGTGCCTGGGGGAAGTTGTGGTTGTGGTGGTCATGAGGGTGGTGATGGTGCCTGGGGAAGTTGTGGTTGTGGTGGTCATGAGGGTGGTGGTGGTGCCTGGGGAAGTTGTGGTTGTGGTGGTCATGAGGGTGGTGATGGTGCCTGGGGGAAGTTGTGGTTGTGGTAGTCGTGAGGGTGGTGGTGGTGCCTGGGGGAAGTTGTGGTTGTGGTGGTCATGAGGGTGGTGGTGGTGCCTGGGGGAAGTTGTGGTTGTGGTGGTCATGAGGGTGGTGATGGTGCCTGGGGGAAGTTGTGGTTGTGGTGGTCATGAGGGTGGTGGTGGTGCCTGGGGGAAGTTGTGGTTGTGGTGGTCATGAGGGTGGTGGTGGTGCCTGGGGAAGTTGTGGTTGTGGTGGTCATGAGGGTGGTGGTGGTGCCTGGGGAAGTTGTGGTTGTGGTGGTCATGAGGGTGGTGATGGTGCCTGGGGAAGTTGTGGTTGTGGTGGTCATGAGGGTGGTGGTGGTGCCTGGGCGAAGTTGTGGTTGTGGTGGTCATGAGGGTGGTGGTGCTGCCTGGGGAGTTGTGGTTGTGGTGGTCATGAGGGTGGTGGTGGTGCCTGGGTGAAGTTGTGGTTGTGGTGGTCATGAGGGTGGTGGTGGTGCCTGGGGGAAGTTGTGGTTGTGGTGGTCATGAGGGTGGTGGTGGTGCCTGGGGGAAGTTGTGGTTGTGGTGGTCATGTGGGTGGTGGTGGTGCCTGGGGGGAGTTGTGGTTGTGGTGGTCGTGGGGTGGTGGGGGTGGGGGTGGTGCCTGGGGGAGTAGTGGTTGTGATGGTCGTGGGGGTGGTGGTGGTGCCTGGGGGGGAGTTGTAGTTGTGGGGGTGGTGGTGGTGCCTGGGGGGGAGTTGTGGGGGTGGTGTCAGTCGGTCTATCCATCAGAAAACAGAATTGTCTCATCCCGGGTATTAAGAGGACCTGTTCACTGGTAAAACATCTGCTGTCATGAGAGTAAGAAGGGTGTATGTAAACAGACAATCAGTTAAATGGACACATTTAGATATTTCATTTAGGCAACGTTTCACTTCCCCGGAAGCCGCCTTATCAAAACTCAACGATAGATTGATAAAGCTCCCGGAGAGCGAAACATAGCCTATATTAAAAATTCAAATGTTGTAAACGTGCGCATTTACCTAGATCCACTAGCCTACTGCAGCTACATGTTATAAACAAAATTTTAGTACCCAGTAGAGTGCTAAACTGATGACGAATCACTAGCGTAGTCAAAAAGAGTTCGGAAACTGTATTTGTTTTAGTATTTTAGTCAGGTAGGAAACGCTAATCCCGTAGGGATCATATAGCGCCTGGGGGAGGAGGGGGGGGGTAAAAAAATGGAGGGCAAACCAGGTTTGATCCTAGGAAGGGGAGGATAAGTCCACAGTTCAGTGGCTGAAGAGCATCTCCCTTGATGGGTGGGGAAAGCTGTCATCTTCAGCCAGAACAAGTGATGGCAAGAGGAAGCAACAGCGGCACAACACACGCAAGAGACGGTAAGAGTTCAAGACGGAATGACAGTAATGGCGGCAGAGGCAGTAGTGACAGAGCCAGGCACGGTAAGAGACAGTAATAAACAAACATGAGCCGTAGCAGTTAAAGGCAGAGACAGACAGTATTAGAGACAGGCAGTAACAAAAACAGTATTAGAGACAGTAACAAAGACAGTATTAGAAACAGGCAGTAACAAAGACAGTATTAGAAACAGGTAGCAACAAAGACAGACAGTAACAAAGACAGTATTAGAGACAGACAGTAACAAAGACAGTATTAGAGACAGACAGTAACAAAGACAGTATTAGAGACAGACAGTAACAAAGACAGTATTAGAGACAGACAGTAACAAAGACAGTATTAGAGACAGACAGTAACAAAGACATATTAGAGACAGACAGTAACAAAGACAGTATTAGAGACAGACAGTAACAAAGACAGTATTAGAGACAGACAGTAACAAAGACAGTATTAGAGACAGACAGTAACAAAGACAGTATTAGAGACAGACAGTAACAAAGACAGTATTAGAGACAGACAGTAACAAAGACAGTATTAGAGACAGACAGTAACAAAGACAGTATTAGAGACAGACAGTAACAAAGACAGTATTAGAGACAGGCAGTAACAAAGACAGTATTAGAGACAGTAACAAAGACAGCATTAAAGACAGTCAGTACAAAATCAGTACTAGAGACAGTCAGTAACAGACAGACGTGGTAACCGGATTGTACCTCAGACGATTATAGTCGCATAATAAAAAAGACCACTAAACAGTGAATAACTAATTAGTATTGAGATCCGAAATTGTTACACATAACCTAAGACACTCGCACACATATTCAAATGCGTATTTAAATAAGCTATGATTACTGTGAGTGGAAACATCTGCTCCTTAGGCAGAAATAGAAACTTTCCGTCGTGCTATGACAAAGGTGTTGAAGGAGGAGAAGGCACCTTTGAAGGATGGAACACCCTGAGGCACTGAGCTGGGGTAAATGGGGGTAGACTAAGGGTGTGGTGGTGACTGCCTGAGTATATATACAAGGCCGGGTGCCCACCTGGGATAGTCACTGCTGATCCCTGTCCTCAATCATGAAGGTAAGCGCCTTGCCCTGTATTGTCCTGAATCTTTACATTGTTGCACTGCATATTGTTGTGCTGTGTAGCTAAGATTAAAAAAAATATTGGAAAAATATATATATATTTATATAATCCACTAGAGTTATATTAATGAATTTGCTTAACTATATTACTTTAATGCTATTTATATTAGTCAGTAAAGTATTACATTAGAAATATCAGATTTAATGGGCACATTGTGTCTTAGTTCCTCGTTTAATTTTCAACTGACCGGCATTGCTGGCCCCAAGCCACTTGGGTCCTACGGCATTGCTGGTCCCAAGCCACTTGGGTCCTACGGCATTGCTGGCCCCAAGCCGCTTGGGTCCTACGGCAATGCTGGCCCCAAGCCGCTTGGGTCCTATTTTATCTACTCATTACTAATACAAGCATAGCTAAGTGCTAAACCTACAAGAGTCATACAGCGCTGCAGGGTAGAGTGTGCTGAAGGTGTAATATACCTGACCAGACTGTATCTACTCATGAAATCATGTATAGGCTTTGCTTCGACTACTTCATCCACTCACACCAAATCATTACTACATTTACATTGATGTATTTATTTACCTTCCTGTAGTTCATCTGAGCTTCCATCTATACTTCCTGGTCCTTGTTGTGTCAGTCTTTTCTTGTCTACCCAATCAATGTTTTTGCGGTATATTTTACGCCTAAATCACATTTTACATCTATATGATATTTGTTGACTTTCTCTCATTCAATGACGCGATGTTCATTATCTTTTGTCTTTCTTTGTACTACAAGCAACTTAGTGTAGCCTCGCTGTAGTACAAGCAACTTAGTGTAGCCTCGCTGTAGTACAAGCAACTTAGTGTATCCTCGCTGCAGTACAAGCAACTTAGTGTAGCCTCGCTGTAGTACAAGCAACTTAGTGTACCTCGCTGTAGTACAAGCAACTTAGTGTAGCCTCGCTGTAGTACAAGCAACTTAGTGTAGCCTCGCTGTAGTACAAGCAACTTAGTGTAACCTCGCTACACTAACTTGGTAACAAATCCCTGTTTTTTTCCAAGCTCCAGATCATAACTAAGTGTGAACTCTACACAAATGTAGAACAAATGCATTTGTTAGTGTTGCAGAGAGGTAATTAGTACGGTTTTGTATGGTGTTGCTTCCCTCTAAATCTAAGGTGGTTGAGTTTTCCCCATCCCTCCTGTGTGCACGTGCTTGTGTCCACACATCCAGGCGCTCCTTCTCATGGGTAATCCAACTCCAGTTCACGGTTCTCTCTGTGTGTGTACTCACCTATTTGTGGTTGCAGGGGTTGATTCACAGCTCCTGGCCCCGCCTCTTAACTGGTCACTACTAGGTTCACTCTCTTCCTTCTCCAGGAGCTTTATCGTACCTGTGTGTGTGTGTACTCACCTATTTGTGGTTGCAGGGGTTGATTCACAGCTCCTGGCCCCGCCTCTTCACTGGTCGCTACTAGGTCACTCTCCCTGCTCCATGAGCTTTATCATACCTCTTGTGTGCATGCGTGTGCAAGTAAACTCATTGATATGTCTATAAAATACTTGAAATAGGCTCAATGTAAATAAAAATAAACTAATTTTCCCGAAGGAATCTTTTAGTTAAGGATTGAATGAAATTTTTATTTTCATGTTATTGGTTAATTATAATTATTGACAGAGATGTGTTTATTACTTTAATAATTATGCATTTCTAACAAAACTGCTTATGGGCATTAAGGTGCCTTTGTTGCAGAGGTATTTATTACTTGCGTGGTATATTTACACAGCCCTTTCTCATCCATTTCAGATCATCCTTGCTCTGTGTCTTCTTGGCTTGGCGTCTGCCGCCACAATCAACCCCTACTCCTATGGAGCCATACCCTTCCCCTATTCCTACGGAGCCTTCCCTTACACCCAAGGAGTTCTTCCCTACACCCATGGAGTTCTTCCCTACAACCATGGAGTCCTTCCCTACTCCATACCCTTCACTGGAGGCGTCATCCCCTACAGCGGTGCTGTGCCCACAGTATACTCTCTGCCTCTGCAATACAAGCCCATTGAAACCAAGATTGTGCAGCCAGGTTACGTAGCCAAGACTCCCGGCGCTACACACATCGCCCCTCTTCCCGCTGGCTTGGGTTATGCTTCCCACCACATCAACACAGCCGCCGCCCCTGGCACTGAATAGACGACCCACACACAAGCTTGGACGACCCATATGCCTGGATGACCCATGCACCAGCAGGCGACTGTGTGCAGTTCACCTAGGAAGGCCTACCATCACTGGCCCAAACATTCTACCTGCACACATCCGTCTGTACGACTAAAGTACGCTAAGTCAGACATCGCTCTCAGCAAAACACACGAAGAATGTAC
The DNA here is from genome assembly GCA_009830355.1 of Cherax destructor. Taxonomy (NCBI): domain Eukaryota; kingdom Metazoa; phylum Arthropoda; class Malacostraca; order Decapoda; family Parastacidae; genus Cherax; species Cherax destructor. The sequence goes on along the minus strand of WNWK01000429.1, from coordinate 40,195 downwards.
TTTTAGATAGCAGCAGAGTATTTTTGTATTCAGAATGATTTCTGTATTTGCTAAATTTCCCATCATGACATGAAGATACTACTTTGTTTGATGATAACTATACCAATAAATTCATTAAATTTAAAAGTGAGTTTTAAACATTTACACACCCACCTTGAACATAAATAAATATATGATGTATGTTACGTTATAATGAGAATGGTTAATGAGAGGCAATTAATTCCTCTCATTTTTTGAGAGAAGCTGCCAGGTGTCGCCACGCTAACTTTGAAAAAACTTTCCCTCATTTTTGTTGCTACTCTTGCATCATTGCAGAGCTCCTGATGACGCACAGAGACGTGTGAAAGTACTTGAGCTGAAGATTTCCATCCCCCCTGTCTGTCATTGACCCGAAAAAGAAACACTTTCACCATCATTCACACTATCACTGTCTTTCCAGAGGCACACAAATATGACAGTTTAGATGTCATTCTAAACAGCAAATATCCTGCACCTCCAGGACTCAAGTCCGGCTAACCTGTTTCCCCAAATCTTTTCACAAAATATTATCCTACTCGTACTCCAACAGCTCAACAAGTCCCAAAAACCGTTTGTCTCCATTCCTATTTAACACGCTCACACATGCCTGCTGTATGTCCAAGCCCTTTACATCTCCCTCCATTCTTTCCTAGGACGACCCCTACCCTACCCTACCTTTCCTCCACTACAAGTCACGTCACGTTCCCTCCCAAATATCTGAACATATTTACTTCTTCCATATTCTCTCCCTCCATTTTTTCCTTACCTAACTCGTTTGATACCCTCATTACCTTTCTCTTATCTATGTTCAATTTCAACTTCCTTTACACACTATCCCAGACTCGTCCACTAACCTTTGCAACTTCTCTTCAGAATCTCCCAAAAACACACTATCATCAGCAACAAGTAACTGTGCCAACTCCCATTTTGTATTTGATTCTGCTTATTTTAATCCCACCGCTCTCCCCAACACCCTAGCATTTATTTTTTTTACAACCCCATCTATAAATATGTTAAACAATCATGGTGACATTACACATCCCTGTCTAAGACCTACTTTTACTTGAAAATAATCTCCCTCTCTCCTACACACCCTAATCTGAGTCTCGCTATTCTCATAAAAACTCTTTACAATATTTAGTAACTTACCACCTATTCCATGCACTTGTAACATCTGCCACATTGCTTCCCTTTCCACCCTATCATATACCTTTTCTAAATCCATAAAAACAACGAAAACTTCCCTACCTTTATCTAGTTCACTTATATGCTTCAATGTAAATACTTGGTCTACACATCCCCTACACATTCTAAAGCCTCCTTGTTCATCTACGATCCTACTCTCTGTCTTACCCCTAATTCTTTCTATAATAACCCTACCATGCACATTACCTAGTATACTCAGGTGGCTTATTTCCCTTTAATTTTTGCTTCCCTTTCCTTTATATAAACAAACTATGCACGCTCTGTGCCAGTCCCTAGGCACCTTTCCCTCTTTCATACATTTATTGAACAAAAGTACCACCCATTCCAAAACTATAACCCTACCTGCTTTTAACATTTCTGTCATGATCCCATCAATTCAAGCTGCTTTACCCTCTTTCATTCTACCAAATGCCTCACACACCTTCCCTACACTCACATCTTGTTCTTCTTTACTCCTAAAAGATGTTATACCTCCCAAGCCAGTGCATGAAATCACTGCCTCCTTCTGTTTATCAACATTGAACAGTTCCTCAAAATATTCCCGCTATCTTCCCAGTACCTCAACTCCCCATCTACTAACTCCTCTATTCAATTTTAACTGTCAAATCCATTTGTTTCCTAGGCTTTTTCAACCTATTTTTCTCCAAAACTTTTTCTTATTCTCAGCGAAATTGGTTGACGGCAGTTCACCACTTTATCATTTGATCTCCTTTTACACTCCCTTACCACTCTCTTTAATTCTCCATATACTCACATACGTGAAACACAGTTGTAAAAGTTTCAATGATAATGAATGTGATTCGAATCCGTGTCCTGAAACTAGGGCTTCAATTATATTCTCAAACAAGAATCAAATCTAGAAATATGGAAAAGTTAGGGCAGTGCAATCACCCACAGAATGGATGTACAAACATAATGTCAGCATGTGTAGTTATAAAGACACAATTTGTAAAACCACGTGTGGAGCTTTATCAAGACCTGGTGACGCAGGTGAAGCTCTGGTCGTACATCCATGATATATTACCTGGGTGATCTGTTAAACTGGTTTTACTTGTCTATTGTATGGTGTGGAGGAGGAGGACTGGACGGTGAACACACCAGTACGAGCTGCCCGAACATCTCCACTGTAAAATAGTCACTAACGGTTGAAAAAAAGGTGCTGTCAGTGTTTTGGAGATCATTATGAAAAGGACTGCAGAAAAACCTTTCAATAAATGCAAAATATATGAGAAATATCAGGCATCATGCTGCGCTATGTCCCAACAAGCTAAGAGATAACCAGACTTTATAACGCAGATCAGATCAATTAATACATTCATGAGAGAAGCGCTAAACCTGTAAAGCTCATACAACGCCTGGGGAATGGGAAGCAATCAGGTTCGATCCAAGGACTGGGAGGTTTGGTCCAATTCCATGAATCAAGAGCCTCTCACCAGGGTCAAGGAACGTTCCTTAACAGGAATACATCTCGGAATAAGAGGCAGTGGCAACCGTGAGGAACATCGAAGACAGCAAGAACGTTGAAGGTGGAGGAACCATAAGGTATAGCCAGTGAACGCACTCATTCTTGCTCTCTTATTATTGTGGTAGCTGCTCCGACGTTTATTGAACATACTGTAAATACGTGTACGTATATAACTTTGGTGGTGGAATATACAGGTACTTAAAAACAATCTTCGCTGTGTGGCTTTACTATTCCTTTGCTGGTAATTTATCTTATGGCCAGGTACCACAGGCCTTTTAATTGTACATGTGTTTGTATTAGGTAATAAGTCACAAATAAGAGTCTATGGCATGGTTGAAACCTAAATTAGGTAGACACCACAGAAAAATCACTGCTGCACTGGTAGATTTCTAACCTATGAAAATAACCACTTACGGCGATTGAATGAGTTGGGCGTATTAGCTCGCAGATCTAAATATCGTTTTGGACACAGTGAGAAACATTGACATTCTAGTGGGATCTGATCACTTGAGAGACAGTTTCATAGAAAATGGTGGAAAAGGACTGTATCTGGTTATGTGACCCCTTGCTGGTCACACCATAGCCCCCAAAATTCGGCCGGGATTGGAAAGAACTTCAGAGGGGAGAAAAGTAGCGTCTGTGGAAGTGATAAAAATCGGTACTCGAATGGACTGGTAAACACAAAACATTACGGTGGTGTTGAAAAGCCCGTCTATAAATTGTGGGATTTGGGTGTAGTAAGTTAAGAATCAAGGGAAGGCAGCCGCCTCCTGAATATGACGAGACCTACCAACACTATTTGATCAACGTAGAGTTTAAGAAGGGTCAATACTGGGTGTGATTACCTGGGAAACCAGAATGTCAGTGTTACTGATTAATTTTAAGAAAACACCGGGACAACTGAATTCTCTAGTGAGTAACTTAACCAGAAAGGGACTCACTGGAATGTACAACGATATAATCGAACAGATGGTCTTAGGATTTATCTAGAAAATTCCCTGAAGCTAGACTTGAAACACGTATTATCTACTTTATATGGCTGTTGCCAAGGAGTGTACGACCACACCCATCAGAATGGTCGTTAACTGTAGTTTGCAAGTCTGTCCCTAAGAACTGTCCTTGAAGGCTTGCTTGTTTACAGGATCGTCTCTGACGCAGAAATTCCTGAATTTTAGGACAGAGCAATTTGCTTATGACACTGGCATTAGTAGTTTTTTAGAGGCTTGGGTTACAGGAGCTAAACTGGGATTATACCAGATTTCTGTGGATGTAAAAAACACAAACCCACAAGAACTGATTATGAAACGCACCGATATAAAGTCGCATTGTTTATTACCACTGGTTTACTGTTCTTGTTCCAGGTTATTAGTGTTTATCATCTTGTCAATTGTACAAGTCCTATAAAGACTTGCTAAAAATCCAATTCTATGGGAATAATATGCAATGTAGCAACTCAGAGGAGAGGGCAATGCATAATTCAAAGTTGTGAAACATGATGCAGAGATTACCAAGATTTTTTTTTTATTTTATTTAAAACTTTATATACATAAGACATATATATATATAGGTCATTTGTAATATACATTAACTTGAAAAGATTATGGTTACACAAAACATAAATTTCACTTTAAAAATATTAAACTATATCTGCCTGCAAGTGGCTAAATTCTATATCAAACCGCCATTGTTATTAAACATCACTCAAGAACATGAAGTAACACTTTTGTAAGGTTCACAGTTTAATAATCCACGCTGACATTGCAACAGTCAACCTAAACAGTTACATAATCGCACTAAATACAATCCTCACGAAACACAATATACACTCAAAATACGCTCAGCAGTTACTGAGATTACCAGGTAACTGCAGCAAGATTAATACTAGGCCTAGAGTAGGCAACTGACCAAAATGTGTTCAAAATAGTGAGGGGAAAGTTAGCTAAAAAGTGCCAGCTTAGTGCCCAAGTCACCTTTAATCCATTGGGAATATTGTCACCTGATCCAAGGGAAGATATTGGGGAATTTAAAACTAGGTTGGGATGAAAAGCTGCCGGAATTCGTTTGCCAAGAGTGGAATAACGTCATCAAGAACCTTGAGAGAATGAGTTTTAGTTTCCTAGATAAGTCAGCTTAGGAAAGGATTATAATTTGTATATATTTTGTGATGCCTTTCCATTAGTATATAGAGTCTGATTTATTACTAGGCAAAATTTTTTACCAGCCGAGAATAAGTGTCACCTTTAAAGGCTTTCTATATACCAAAGTTAAAGTTACCCCATTATTACTAGGCGTTAGATTAGGTAACTATGAAGGAATTGTTGAATGTGATACTCACATGTTTCGTCAGACTCAGAGGTAGCCCTGCAATGTATTTAAAACAATATATCTAAAATACCCGGTTATAAATAGGGTAAAATATATCAGAGAGCTGCAATAGACGTGAAGATCTTGTATGTGCTCACCGATCAGGATCTAGCTGCTTCAATTAGCAGTGATAGCTCATAAGAAAGTGAAGTCTGAGCTCTGGTTTAAATCCTACTTGAGTGATATCAAAGACAAACTGGCATGAAAAGAAATTTCTAGCTGTGGTAGAAGTCATGGGAAAGGTCATAAAAGCATCATCAACTAAGCTGTTTGATCTCCAAGTTTTCCTCGACAAGGAAATTTATCAAGATCGCTGAATGCGTCTTCCGTTTTATCATTAATTAAATTGTACACCAAAGTGGGACGAGGACTTATGCTAACCGTTTCTGGACTACAAATGTACTGGATCCAGGAGTATGAGAGAAAAAAACATATCCAGAAATTAGGAAATAGTATTAGTGATCGTTAGAGGTACAAGGACTGAGTTCCTCCCGAAAGTTCTTGCACACCATAAATTTAATCGTTCTTGAGGGATACTCTTGTACCATGCAGGACTAATAAGGTTTAGGAAAAGGCTATATAATGCCTACCTTACTTATGGCGCCAGACATGTATTTTTGTTTGATAAGGTTGGCAAGCTGAAGCGTTATGAAACTGAGCACCACGTCAAAATTTGACAAATGAAATTGAGAATATATTCATCTAGTGGGGAAAATGAACGGCCTGAGGCAGTGGGTAGGTTTAGGGTGTGGTGGTGGCAGTCTGGGTATATATATAAAGCCGAGTGCCCACGTGGGCTAGTCATTGCTCTTACCTGTCCTCAACCATGAAGGTAAGTACCTTGTGTCGTCCTTGTGTTCTTGTACTTCGTATCATGAATGTTGTACTATGTATCTTAAGAATTATTGTAAACTGGAGTCAATATCTCCCTGTCCTGTGTGTTAGTGTGACTTTGTAAATGGTCCAGGTCGGACCGAAACGTCGTCGTAAGCTCCTCTCTTTTTTATATGTGAGGGTTGTGTGTGTATTGTTCCAGTCACGGTATTGTGCCTTTTTTTGTTATTTATGACATACTACTATACAGAAAGCCGCTTGTTATGCTGAGCATTTCGGGCAAATTAGGTCAGTTTTGTCCCAGGATGCGACCCACACCAGTCAACTAATACCCAGGTATCCATTTAAAACTGATGGGTGAACATGGACAGTAGGTGTCTTATGGTAACACGTCCTAATGTTTTCCAGCCGTGTTCACTGTTGCCGATATATATAACAATGATAAATTATTACATCAGATATAAATGTTAAATATTTTTTTCTTCGTGAATAATTGTACATATAAAATAAAATTAGTTTAAGTGAATTAGGGTGCCTTTGTGGCAGAGATATTGCTTGCATGGTGTATTTACACAGGCCTTTTTCATTTCTTCCAGATTATCCTTGCTCTGTGTCTGCTTGGCCTGGCGTCTGCCGCCACAATCGTCACCCCCTACTCCTATGGAGCCATACCCTTCTCCTATTCCTACGGAGCCTTCCCTATACCCATGGAGTTCTTCCCTACAACCATGGAGTCCTTCCCTACTCCATACCCTTCACTGGAGGCGTCATCCCCTACAGCGGTGCTGTGCCCACAGTATACTCTCTGCCTCTGCAATACAAGCCCATTGAAACCAAGATTGTGCAGCCAGGTTACGTAGCCAAGACTCCCGGCGCTACACACATCGCCCCTCTTCCCGCTGGCTTGGGTTATGCTTCCCACCACATCAACACAGCCGCCGCCCCTGGCACTAACTAGACGACCCACACACAAGCCTGGACGACCTTACCTTCGAAGAGTTTCGAGAGTTTAGCTACTCTCGGAGCCCGGCCATGGGCCAGGCTCTATGTACATGCCTGGATGAAACAGTAGTGCTCAGAGGACTCACACTCTGGGAAGGCCTATTTTCACTGCCTACAACATTCTGCATGCACACATCCGTCTGTACTTTTAGATAGCTACAGATTACTTTTGCATTCTGAATTATTTTATCTTGGCTAAATTTTCCATCATGGCAGGAAATAATTCTGTGTAGATTACTCTATAAATAAATTCATTAAACTCGAAAGTGTTTTTAATATCAATCAATATCAATGTATGCAAACTCATTCACGTTTAATATGTAAATTTCTTGACGTTATGCTGAACATCAATTTACGTGTATTAACGTTTGTAGAATTACCGACAATATGTTCGGTAAAAGGACATAAATGCAACTAATTTGACATTTTATTGTGGCAACGTTTCGCTCTCCAGGAACTTTGCCAAGCTCCTGGAGAGCGAAACGTTGCCACAATAAAATGTCACATTAGTTGTATTTTGTGTCCTTTTACCTAACATAAATTTATTAATATTTTTAAACGTATTTTTTTTTAGTTACATTAGTCGCCATACTACAAAATGAATATAAATGAACTAGAGAACGCTCAGAAGAATGACAAAATTAATCTCATACGAGGATAAATTGAGAACCTTGAACCTTCACTCTCTTGAGAGACGTAGAATAAGAGGAGATATAATTGACATATATAAGTGGAAGGCTGGCATAAATGCGATATAAATAAAGTACTGGGGACATCGAATCAAGTAAGAACTAGAAATAATGGATTTAAATTAGATTTAGAAAGGACGTAGGAAATTACTGGGTTTCAGAGTTGTCAATGCATGGAACAATCTCCCAAGTAGTGTGGAACAAGATACTTATAGTATGTTAAGTTCAGGATATTTATTAAAGGAAACGTTTCGCCACGATTGACTTCTTCAGCCCTAAGACATATAACTAAGAAACAATTATAGTATATAGTGGCAGGAGTCAGGTGGAATGTCGCGTGGGTAGTAGTACTAGTGGTGATGATGGTGGTGGTGGTGGTGGTAGTAGTGGTGGTGGTAGTAGTAGTAGTAGTGGTGGTGGTGGTAGTAGTAGTAGTGGTGGTGGTGGTAGTAGTAGTGGTGGTGGTAGTAGTAGTAGTAGTGGTGGTGGTGGTAGTAGTAGTAGTAGTGGTGGTAGTAGTAGTAGTGGTGGTGGTAGTAGTAGTAGTGGTGGTGGTGTAGTAGTAGTAGTGGTGGTGGTGGTAGTAGTAGTAGTGGTGGTGGTAGTAGTAGTGTAGTAGTAGTGGTGGTGGTGGTAGTAGTGGTGGTAGTAGTAGTAGTGGTGATGGTGGTGGTGGTGGTGGTAGTAGTAGTAGTGGTGGTGGTGGTAGTAGTAGTAGTGGTGGTGGTGGTAGTAGTAGTAGTGGTGGTGGTGGTGGTGGTAGTAGTAGTGGTGGTGGTGGTGGTGGTAGTAGTAGTAGTAGTGGTGGTGGTGGTAGTAGTAGTAGTAGTGGTGGTAGTAGTAGTAGTGGTGGTGGTGGTAGTAGTAGTAGTGGTGGTGGTGGTAGTAGTAGTAGTGGTGGTGGTGGTAGTAGTAGTGGTGGTGGTGGTGGTGGTGCTGGTAGTAGTAGTAGTAATTGTGGTGATACTGGTTGGGTTTGAGAAAGACCTGTCATCATCATATTACAGTGGTATCCAGAATGGGTAATATCCTGTCGATTAGCAATTTGAAAATAGTGTAACTTCTGGACTTTTGATGGATAGGTAAGGTTCGTCAGGACACCGGACAAGTGTTTCCTGACGCGGGTCTGATGGATAGTGTTACTGAAAACAATTAGGGCAGCTTCAATACACTTTCACAGTCTTAAATCGTCTTCTTTAATGACCACTCTAGCCTCACTGAATTTCATGAGGTGTCCAACATCGTCCCTATGTTGAACACACGAGTTTTTACGGTCAACAGTCAGTATTTCAAGCGTTTTTGTGTTCCCTGATAGTAGTATCCAGAGATCTGGCCATTTCCCCCACATATACTTTGTCACACACCCCACATGGTATATTGTATACTCCTGCACTCGTGCCAGAGCCGTTCTTGGACTTTTGCACTAGGTTTCTAATAGTTGATGAGTTAGTGGATATTTTAGCTAGTTTTCTGTCAATTTTTTTTTAGAAACGTTAGTTACAACGTCGTTGACCGGTAAAACGATGTAACTTTGAGGCTTGTCTTCAACTTCACTAGTGTTTACGGCGCCCCGTGGCCTGGTGGCAAAAGCTCTCGCTTCACACGGTGAGAGTCCGGGTTCGATTCCCGGCGAAGGGGTGGAAACTTCGGACGTGTTTCCTTACACCGGTTGTCTATGTTCACCCATCAGTAAAATGGGTACCTGGGTGTTAGTCGACTGGCGTGGGTCGCATCCTGGGACAAAACTGACCTAATTTGTGGGAAATGCTCTGCATAACAAGCGGCTTTATATATAGTAGTATGTCATTGATGTCAGCTAGGACTGTGTAGGTGGAAGTGTAGCGAACTAAAAGAATGTGTGATGTATGTGTATTCTTTTAGTTCGCCACACTTACCTCCTACACTTCATAAGTGACTGCAGGAAACATGCGACACATCCTATAACAAGACCAGTACCAATGAAGGTGAAGACAAGCATTCAAGTTACATCGTTTGACCGGTCATCGACGTCGCAACTAACGTTTCTAAAAAAAATTGACAGAAAACTAGCTGAAATATCCACCAGCTCTTCCACTTCTATTAGAAACCTAGTGCAAAAACCCAAGAGTTAGTTTTAGTTTGATATCTTTATTATGCACCCCATACCCATCCTGTGGGCGTAGTCAAAAGATTACAGAGGTATAATGGGTCCAGGGACTGACCTCAAAGTTTGATGGCTGAGCAAGTTACAAAGGTAATGAACTCAGATGGTCACAATCATGACAAGTTACAAAGGTATTTGCAGATTACAGAGGTATATATAGGGTCCAGAGACTGGGCCCCAAAGTTTTGATAGCTGAACAAGGTACAATGGTAATTAATTCACTAGTTACAAGGTAATGAATCATGTAAGTAAATTTACTTACGTCTGTACATGGTTGCACTCATAATAATAATAATAATAATAATGAACAAATTATAAAGCAATGAGCAATCTATTAGTGTACACCCAGCCACAACTGTAATGAGTTATAGGTGCAAATTTTAATTGTTGACCCCCAAGAATGACTGGCATTATGAACTTACGCCGCACTCTGCACTAAGTCATTAGATTAAGCTGCCCCTAATTCCATGGCATGCCAGTGGCTCTCCTTGCACTTCAGTTTATGATTGTAACTACCAATATCTATGTATAATTTGCAAAGAAATAAAATTTTCTTTACTTTACTTTACTAATTATTTCGCGTGCATTGGGGATACCTTCCTTGGATCATGCAGCTTCCAAAGTACATCTTGTACAGTATGTAGTTAAATTTATTTAGGTACACGTACACATTAGTACAATTATACCTAATAAGATATATGTACATTACCTAGGATAACCCAAAAAGTCAGACAAATTTACTTATTTCCACTGGAGTCCTTGAATATATAAATACACTGCAATTCGTAATGGTGATCTGTAGAGATAAGAAAGAACCCGTGGACATGGTATTGATAAACTGATAGCAGGTGAAGGAAGATGAGCAGAGTAACATTATCTGAGTACGGTACCCAGCGTGCAGAGTATCTGTTATATCACTCTTAACTTATAGGTAAATTAGAGTTTGGAGTAGATTTTCGTGATGCTCCGGGGCTTAGTCTTGTTAGGTCTTGTTGGGGTGACATGTGCTTTAAGGGTGAGCAGACATAAACAGTTACTGTATCCACCAGCACTTCCTGAAGGCACTGAGCCTCCCCCAGACCAGTGGTTCACCCAGACCCTGGACCACTTCAACCCTACTGATAACAGGACATGGCAACAGGTAACGTCATTCTTTTGTGTACATTGTTTCAGCTTTAGTTATGGAATGTAACTGAATGGATGTACTGATTGCTAATGTTGTTCCTTCCATAGATATTGTATATGTGTTTTAATCATTCTGGGCGTGTGTTGTTCCTTCTACTACAAAATTGTGTTCACTTTCCCTAGTACCATACTGGTTTTGGTTCCTAACCTTGACAAACTTAGCAGCAAGATATTCTAGACAATGCTTGTGAGCAATTTTATAAACATGCTTTAACTTCAGTTGCTTTACTCTGTCTTCAACATTCAGCATATACAGTTGTAATTCATCATTACCTACATTCTCTCTTGGATCCAGGCCCAGGATGAATCTCACCATTTGTTATGGGTGATTAGTAGTCTCATTTTTTCTTAAAGCAGAGAAACAGGAAGAACAAGAATAATGTACATAACAATGTATAAGAGCTAGACATGGAGTCTGTGCGAGCCTTAGTGGGTAGACATTGTGCCTGTGTATAGGATTTTAGCTTGGCATTCCCTATTTTTACTACATTGTTCCCTATCAGTTCTCCTAATATGTTTGGGTCAGAGGGAATTCCCAAATGTTTCACTGAAGATACAGTGGAACCTCGGTTTTTGTGCTTAATTCGTTCCAGAAAGTCTGATGAAAACCGAATTGTACGAAAACTGTATTTCCCATAAGAAATACAGTGTAATGTAAATCCAATTAATCCGTTCCAGACACCCAAAAATATTAAAAAAAAATACATTTTATAGAGAATAACTATAGTTTTGCATACAGAAAACAATGAGAAATAAATATAAATTACTAATGAAATGGATAAATGAACATTTAACGTCACGTTTACCTCTATTGAAGACTCTTGTTGGCGTATGGAAGGCGGCGAGGAGGGGAGAGGGAGGAGGAGAGGTTACTGTTTGGAAGGGGAATCCCCTTCTATAAGGACTTCAGGTATCAAGGCCCTATCCGGGGTTACTTCCCTTCTTTGCCTTTTACTTGCACTAAGACCAGCTTGAGAGTCACTGGACCCCTGTCGCACAAAAAATCTGTCCAGAGAGGTCTGTTTCTGGCATCTCTTTAAGATTTTCCTAAAATGGGACAAGGCATTGTCATTGAACATGTTGCAGACATGGTTTTCAACAGCTTTGTTAGGGTGATATTTCTCCACAAAACTTTGCAACTCACTCCACTTTGCACACATGTCCTTAATCACTGAAGAAGGCACCTTCTCCCCTCTCTCTTCAGGACCTTTGAAGCAATTTCCTCAGCTACGGTCTGTTGCTGTTCCAGTTGAAGGTGTTGCAGCTCTTCAGTGGTTAGCTCTTCCCTGTGGTCGTCCACCAACTTTTTTTTTTTTTTTTTTTTAATTCTATCGTGTTTCTCGCCTTCTTTATCAAAGGGCTGGCACTCGAAACTTTCTTTGGCCCCATGGTGGCTTATTTAGCAGTTGCACTCAATAAACAAGCACAAAAAACAATGGATTACGTATTATGATATGTTTCGGATGAATGCGCGGGGTAATGCTCACTCGACAAGAAACAAAGCCAGACTGAGTCAGAACGTGTGGGATGCTTTGTGTGGGTGCAGGCAGGCGGACGCGTTTGGTACAGCGGACACCACTGTCAACTATGCCCGCAATGCACAGCATATTAGGGGCTTTTGGCATGTACATCTCATTAATAACTAAGTAATAACTATGTAATAACTATGTATAACTAGGTCTACCATATATAACTGTACAATGTCTCAATAAAGTATTTTATTTTATTTATTTTATTTATAACTCAATGAAAACCGAGCTGATGAACGAAAACTGGGACAAAATTTTGACGAAAAAAGTCTTCGAAAACTGATTTCGACGAAAACCAGGGCAAACAAAAACCAAGGTCCCACTGTACTTAAGTGATGGGTTTCACATCATATGTATTTATTGTTGCTTTTTGCATTGTATAAATTTCAGAGGTACTTTACCAATGCAACTTTCTACAAGCCGGGTGGACCTGTTTTTCTGATGATTGGAGGTGAAGGACCAGCCAACCCAGTATGGATGGTGGAAGGAGCTTGGATTTCATATGCTAAGGATGTTAATGCCTATCTACTCTACTTGGAGCACCGATTCTATGGCCAGAGCCATCCTACAGAGTATGAGTTTTATTTTTATATGTAGCATATACTATATGTACATTCAAATTCAGTTTAAAATTTTTATTTCTTTTATGCAGTATGTACACAGATAATGTAGTTTACATGTAATAAAATATTGTTAAGCACAAAAGAAAGCCACTAGCATGCAATGCATTTCAGGCAAACTGATTGCTGGCGTACTAGCTAGACTACACAATCTTGACACAATTAAGATATCTCGCTTGTTAAAAGTATTGACACAATGGGTCACTTCCAGTCTGATGGTAGTTGCTCATTCTTATCCTTTCAGTGTAGTATTTTCTTTTGCATCAGTTATATCTATGCCACTTCTTGCAAAGTATACAGTGGACCCCCGAGTTTCGAAAGGTTCTTACTTCGTAAACATCGTGTTTCGTAAGCTTTTTACGACTTCGAGAATCATAAAACCGCTCGTGTTTCGTAACGTATTAGACCTGTCCGCCTGCTCCGCGCCTGCGCGGGACGCAGGACGCCGCCAGTGAAGCGTTGTTTACCATTGAGAGAACATTACCTAGCGCGCTCTTTCAAACATTCACACTACATTTGGTGTTTTTTTTTGGTGCTTTAGTGATTGTCACTGTGAAATAAGTCACCATGGGTCCAAAGAAGCTTCCTAGTGGCACCCCTGTGGTAGCATTCATGGAGGGAGTGTAGCATTCATGCAGGGAGTGTAGCAGGCATGCAGGGAGTTTAGCATTCATGCAGGGAGTGTAGCAGGCATGCAGGGAGTGTAGCAGGCATGCAGGGAGTGTAGCAGGCATGCAGGTAGTGTAGCAGGCATGCAGGGAGTGGGGATTTCCCTTCGTAGAGGCTGAAGAATTCCTCCCCCAACAAGTGTTTAATTGTGATGAAACAGGCCTGTTTTGGAAGAAAATGCCCAAGAGGACCTTCATTACTCATTACTCTATCTTCCAGATGCCTGCAACTCTTCAATAAAGGTAAGTAAATGTATATATATATATTGTTTTTAATTATTTTATATGTGAATATTTTTTTTGTGGAACGGATTAATTGTATTTACATTAATTCTTATGGGAAATAATGGTTCGAATTTCGAAAACTTCGTGTTAAGTACTAGCTCCTGGAACGGATTAATTATGATACTCGGGGGTCCACTGTACTGTATACCAGTATTCAAATAAAATTTATTATGTGTGAATGATATATTTTGCCTTTGTGATAATTCACAAGAACTGTGCAGAAATGCTATGCGTGTAAAGGGCCCAAAGATCTGGAATTCATTACCAGAACACACTAAAGGACCCATGCCTGCAAATCAATTTAAGGCCCTACTTAGATATCTCCTCATCACCCAAAATTAACTGGACAAGCTATCCTTAATACCTACCATTTACTCAAAAGCAACACAAAAAAGTACCAATGATGTCTCAGTTTCACTACTGAATATTGTGCTGAAGATTGCTCAACCATGTACTCATTACGTGCTTCAAAATCAGGATGTTTAAATTTCATTGTTTTGAATACTAAATTGTAATACTTCATATTGTAAATTATTTAAATTGTTCTATTGTAATACTGTAATTTTTATAAAATAATTCAAAACTGTAATTATTCACTACTAAACTTCTCTACTAGACCTATTAAAGCCATATAGTATTACCTATTAATACTCAGTTCTCTTGTACTCACTGTAACTCTCCTAATGACCATTTAATCTGTTATAGCCTAATTAATCTTAAGTTAATTTTAAGTTTGCCCGAAATGCTCTGCATACAAGGGGCTTTTGGCATGTACACTCTATTATATTCTTTTGTACAACTATGTATCATGTCAAAATAACATACTATTATTATTATTATTATTATTATTATTATTATTATTAGTATTATTATATGAAAAGGCCAACACTACTGTTAATGTTCTGTCAGTACTGTGGAACTAGTTTTATTAATACTGCTCAGTGTGGAAGGTAATGTGAAATGCTGGATCTCATTCTGAATGTCTTCAGCTCTGTTAACAGTGCTTGTCCATTCTTTCCAGGTAGGTTCCTCCCCACCCTATGAAAATGTGAAACAGAGTAGCATAATAGTGTAATAATGATAATGTTTAAAAGTTTTTAAAATGCATTAGCTCCATATTGCATATGTTTAAGATGGTATTAAACTGCAAAATGCCAAAACAATGTATACAACATTGCTAATTCATAATGCCCTCATCCAAGCTACCCATTATTCTTTTACCATACAATACATAATACCTACTTTTTTTCTCAATTATACAAGTTTAATTTAGAGATGTATGTGTTTTGAGAAATGGTAGTGTTTAATTTTATAATAATATTAATAATAATAATAATAATAATACTTTATTTAGACATGGTACAATGATACATAGTTGGGTAGACATGATACATAGGTATTAATGAGATGTACATGCCAAAAGCCCCTAATATGCTGTGCATTGCGGGCATTCTTAGGACTATTTAATTGTAGACTACATGGTAAAAAATTATGGTTGATAATTTATAAAATAAGTATAATTGTGTATCTAAGTTATAAAGTTTGAATATAAGTTGACCATATCAATTAATTGTAGCAATGCAACTAATTGAGTGAGATAACAATTTAAAACAATTAATTGCATTGCAGTTACAGTTTACGTGGTCATTATAATGTAAATGTTATAGAAACAGCTTAGTATGTATTATTCATAACAGGTTTTTACATTTAAGTGATTATTCTACTTTGTTGGGAATGTTTGATATTGAGCATTTAGGTTTGGGTGAGGTGTTTTTTTAGCATCGTTTTGAATTGGGGTACAGGCAAGGTTAGCTTAATTCAGTATACTACTTTGCAGGCATTTGTATATACATAATTCAATTTGTAATTATGTAAAGAACTGCTTTTTGAAAATTAGCAGCTAAAGTGTAATGTATATCACAAGTCTCAAGTTAGCAGACCAGAGTTTTTGATTATTATTTACAACCACATGTTTTATGTTCATCTCTGGGAGTATTCTTGTGAATAATTGTTATATTTTTTATAGATATGTAAATTAAGAGCAATATAAACAAATAATAATTTGAAACTCTTCATAATGAAATCCCATATTAATATGATTTTTTTTTTCTGTTGTATTCCTTGATCTTTTTTTCAGGGATGTTTCAGTAGAAAATTTAGTTTACCTAAGCAGTGAACAAGCCCTGGCAGATTTGGCAACTTTTACTGTAAGCATGCAAGAAAATCTTGGCTTAAAAGAAAACAAATGGATAGCATTTGGTGGATCATATCCAGGGTCTTTAGCTGCTTGGTATCGCTTGAAGTATCCACATCTAGTGCATGGAGCTGTTGCTACAAGTGCTCCTATTGTGGCTCAGCTCAATTTTAAAGGTGAGTTATCCTTTGCTGCAAATGCTTTTGTTATGATGAGTACATAATTGAAAATATTTAAGGACTTTTGTGCCTTTAGCAGGTCTTTTATAAGTTCACATGATTATTTATATTACCGTTACTAACTTAATAGTTCAGAGGATGTGAAGATAATAATGCATCAATAAAATTTAAAAGAGCAACAGAACTTCATGCAGGAAAAAGAATAACTATTAATATAGCAGAATAAATACATAAGCTTGCAAGTTAAATATTATCAAACATATTACAGTATTACACTTCTTTCTTTCTCAACAGTGGAACTATAAAATATGAGGTAAGTTCAAAGATGTTAAGAGAATATTGGTTCAAAAAATCTGGAAAGTAATTCATTAAGTATACTATAAAAATTTTCCCTAGTCTGGACACTAACATTGTACAAAAAACTTTAAGTTATTTGTGTTATTGTGTTGCTTATTCTACATTAGTTATTATTAAAAGTAGTCTTGATCTTAGAACGGCCTTGTTTTCCTTTTAGTAAAACCTTCATATCTGATGGTAGTTTAGAATCTTTTATTTTTTATTAGTCATTTACAAGGTAATGGCCATGTAGTCATATTTGGAGTGACTTGGCAATGACTGTTATGAGATGGCTAACCTACAGCATGTACCTTAACCAAGTTCCTCATAAATGCCTGAAGATTTTTTAGCATCACAAAGAGGATTTAAGCTTACCATGGGATGGTAATACTTTTAATTAATATTATTCAGTCTTTATCAAAAAAAATATTAAGGCCAGTGATGACCCTTAGGATGTTTATCTGAAAGTAGTAGTCAAATATTTGACAATAAAAAATGGTCAGATACAAAAATTTTGATGTAGTATTGTGAGCATAGCCATCATTTGCATTATTTTCACCATTAACCCATTTCTCTATTTTATTGGGTGCAAACTTTTTCCTTAAGACAGTTTTTGTCTATAAACATTTACATCAGTGCTGGGCAATTTTTAAAACAAATTTTATTTTTATTGCTTTTTTATAAGTCGCAAAGGTTTCTCATGTACTGTATTTTTTTTTTTTTACAGAGTATCTAGAAGTAGTTCGTGATTCTCTTGCCACGACTGGGGAAGATTGCAACTTGGCGATCAAGGAAGCACACAGGCAGCTCCATACACTTCTTCAGGATAAGACTGGATGGATTACTATCACTGAAAATTTTAGGTAAATATTGATTTTTAATTAACAACACATTTAAAGTAATGTAAAGAGGAATTCCTTTTAAATGTACTATGTTTTATTGCCTATTAAATATGAAAACAAATATGAAGGCTAATTAATAAATCCCAGTGACTATTCACTAACTCAGTAGTTTTCAAATTAAATAAAGATTATTATGCAAAATGTCAAAGTTTTTAATTTCTTTTATTTCACTCACTTTTTGACGTTTGGTTCCAATTTTTAATATTCGACACATTTGTATTCTAAAGTAACCCATGTGGATGTACCTCAGTAATAATAATAATAATAATAATAATTCTAGGTAGTAGGTTGGTAGACAGCAACCGCCCAGGGAGGTACTACCGTCCTACCAAGTAAGTGTAAAACGAAAGCCTGTAATTGTTTTACATGATGGTAGGATTGCTGGTGTCTTTTTTTCTGTCTCATAAACATGCAAGATTTCAGGTATGTCTTGTTACATAAGAACATAAGAATGGAGGAACACTGCAGAAGGCCTACTGGCCCATACAAGGCAAGTCCTTATCAAAACCACCACTACCTAAGAATTTACTCCCGTACTCACGACACTAATCAAACCCAGCCCCTCCCACTCATATATTTGCCCAATCTCTTTTTAAAGCCACCCAAGGTCCTAGCCTCTATCACCCTACTCGGAAGATTGTTCCACGCATCTACAACTCTGTTCGAAAACCAGTACTTGCCTATGTCCTTTCTAAATCTAAATTTATCCAATTTAAATCCGTTATTTCTGGTTCTTACTTGGTTCGATATCCTCAGTATTTTATTAAAATCTCCTTTGTTTATGCCCATCATCCACTTGTACACCTCAATGATATCTCCCCTCATTCTACGTCTCTCCAGAGAGTGGAGATTCAACACTCTAAGTCTATCTTCATACGGGAGATTTCTTATACTGTAAATCATTTTAGTCATTCTACTTACACTTAGGTCACACTACACATTCATGTACAAGCATATATATACACACCCCTCTGGGTTTTCTACTATTTTCTTACTAGTTCTTGTTCTTATTTCCTCTTATCTCCATGGGGAAGTGGAACAGAATTCTTCCTCCGTAAGCCATGCGTATTGTATGAGGCGACTAAAATGCCAGGAGCAAGAGGCTAATAACCCCTTCTGTATATATTACTAAAGTTAAAAAAAGATACTTTTGTTTTTCTTTTTGGACCACCCTGCTTCGGTGGGATGCGGCTGGTGTGTTGAAAGAAAGAACTGCTCTTACCCTGTAAATTCAGCAATGTAACAAAAAAAAAAAACTTGACTGCAAAGCATCATATTATTATTTCTTTAAAAAATATGGCAATTTTAAATTTTTATAAAGGTATTGATTTTATATGTTTTTTTTTTTTTTTTTTCAACAAGTCGACCGTCTCCCACCGAGGCAGGGTGACCCAAAAGAAAGAAAATCCCAAAAGAAAAACTTTCATCATCATTCAACACTTTCACCACACTCATACATAATCACTGTCTTTGCAGAGGAGCTCAGATACTACAGCTGAGAAAAGTCCCTCCCAGCTGTCACTATCTCAGACCCCTCCTTTAAAGTGCAGGCATTGTACTTCCCATTTCCAGGACTCAAGTCCAACTAAATCAATTAACTGGTTTCCCTGAATCCCTTCACACAATGTTACCCTGCTCACACTCCAACAGATCGTCATGTCCCAAAAACCATTCGTCTCCATTCACTCCTATCTAACACGCTCACACATGCTTGCTGGAAGTCCAAGCCCCTCGCCCACAAAACCTCCTTTACCCCTTCCCTCCAACCTTTTATATATGTTATATGTATAATATATTACAGTGGACCTTCTTGTTACAGGCTCTGTACATCATTAGATGGGATCAATGATCAAGATGTAGCAAACTTATTCTCTATGCTGACAGAAAACGTGGAAGATGTGGTACAATATAACAAAGACAATCGAGCTTTTGAGGGCGTTAAGGGTACTAACATTACCATTGACGTTGTGTGTGGCATAATGACAGACAAGGCAGGAGGTGTCCCAATAGCAAGGTATATCAGACACAACTAAATAATTATGCTCTTTTAAGTTACTTATTATATTAATTATGAGTTTACTAATGAGGAAAAATTCATAATGAGATTAACATGATCAGCATATATAGTATGTGATATAATAAAAATAATAATTTTTTTACAATCTAAACATTCTAAACTACCTCACTATGGTAAATATATTTAATCATTTGAAATTTGTACTCATTTGTAATCTGTAATACAATCTAGTTATCCTGAACTACCTCACTATTTTAAATCTCTTTAATCATTTGAAATTTATATTCATATGTAATTTGTAATATAGATTAAAACCTAGTATTAAGTCTGCCCGAAATGTCTAGCATGCCCAGGCATGCTAGGCATGCTAACAGCCATCTTTGTAATTATAGTCCTTAGTCCTTAAAATGTAAAACACACATTGTAATTGGAGGGAGGGGGTAAAGGAGATTTTGTGGGCGAGAGGATTGGACCTCCAGCAAGCGTGCGTGAGCGTGTTAGATAGGAATGAATGGAGATGAATGGTTTTTGGGACCTGACAAGCTGTTGGAGTGTGAGCAAAGTAATATTTTGTGAAGGGATTCAGGGAAACCGGTTAGCCAGACTTGAGTCCTGGAAATGGAAGTACAATGCCTGCACTTTAAAGGAGGGGTTTAGGATATTGGCAGTTTAGAGGGATGTCTAAACTGTCATATCTGAGTGCCTCTGCAAAGACAGTGATTATGTATGAGTGATGGTGAAAGTGTTGAATGATGATGAAAGTTTTTTCTTTCTTTTTGGGTCACCCTACCTCGGTGGGAAATGGCTGACGTGTTAAAAAAGGAAATAATAATAATAATAATGTTATACATGTGAAATAAGATACACAGGGTAATACAATTATACATGTTACTAATGTATTTCAGTATAATTTAGCTGATTTTTACCCAAACTCTCTCAGGACAGCCTTAATTAAGTTAACATTATTTACCATTAATGCAACATGCATATGTATTAATTTTGTAATGTTCAAATTTTTGTGGCTTTTTGTAAGATTTAATTTACACCCCCTGTTTGTTTGTAAATGCAATCATTGTTCTTTAAGCAAATATCACAAGCACTGCTTAATGTATATACAGTCTATGTATATATAGTATACATGTGTGTATGTGTGTGTGTACTCATCTATATGTGGTTGCAGGGGTAGAGTCACCCTTCCAGGGGCTAGCTAGCTAGCTCTCTTTCTCTCTCTCTCACCTTGTGTATGTGTGTGTCTGTGTTTGTGTTTGTTTGCAGCAAGTTACTACTATTTACATCACCAAATTTAACAACCAGATATGCTGCGCTCAACTCAATGATTTTGGATGTATATGGCGAGGAATGCCTTGATCACACTTATGACACTCTGATGGAGTTAAAGGAAACCAGTTGGGAGAATAATACCAGCGTTGCAGGTAAATCTGTAGCTTTAGTTCTTTGTAATTAGTAAGCACATTTGTTCACTAACAGGATAGTATGTAGAGCCATCTATTAATTTCCTACCCCTTTCCTCCCCTCCACAGTTAGTTTATTAGCTCTCTTATGCACCCATACCCATCCTGTGGTCAGTAGTTGAAAGATTACACAGGACTGGGCCCCAAAGTTTTGATTTCTAAGTGAGTTACAGTTGTAATGAACTATTTACATGTGGTTACAATCGTAATGAATTATGTAACAAAAAAATGCACAATACCGTGACTGGAACAATACACAAATAACCCGCATATAGAAAAGAGGAGCATACGACGACGTTTCGGTCTGTTTTCGGTCCCTCTTGATGTCCTTAATTTTCTCGTAGAGAAGGCCATTGAAGGGTTACTTAATAATAATAATAATAATAATAATAATAATAATAATACTTTATTGAGACATGGTACAATGATACATGGTAGACAAGATACATAGTTATTAATGAGATGTACATGCCAAAAGCCCCTAATATGCTGTGCATTGCGGGCATTCTTAGGACTACTTAATTCTAGACTACATGGTAAAAAGTTATGGTTGATAATTTATAAAATAAGTATAATTGCGTATCTAAGTTATAAAGTTTGAATATAAGTTGAACATATCAATTAATTGTAGCAATGCAACTAATTGAGTGAGATAACAATTTAAAACAATTAATTGCATTGCAGTTACAGTTTACATTGTCATTATAATGTAAATGTTATGGAAATAGTTAGCTTAGTATGTATTATTCATAGGTTTGTACATTTAAGTGATTAGTCAGGTTTTTATATTAAGTGATTATTCTACTTTGTTGGGAATGTTTGATATTGAGCATTTAGGTTTGGGTGAGAAGGTGGTTTTTTAGCATCGCTTTGAATTGGGGTACAGGCAGGGTTTCTTTGGCAATGACAGGTAATGAATTCCAAATTTTTGTGCCTTTTATATGCATTGAGTTTTTACGTAGTGTTAGATGGACACGGGAACATCGAGGAGTGATCTGTGTCTAGTGTTATGGTCATGTGTCCTGTTAAAATTGGTAAGGAGAAGTTTGAGTGGTGGGTTAATATTTGCATAGAGTGTTCTATGTATGTAATAGGCACAGTAAAAAGTATGGATGTCTTGTATGGTGAGTAAGTTTAGGTTTTTGAATATTGGTGGAGTATGTTGTCTGGAGTGTGAATTTGTTATCATTCTAACTGCTGCCTTTTGTTGTGTTATTAGTGGTCTGAGATGAGTTATTGATCTGCCTTTGTGTGGACTCTAATTCCTTTTCCTTCCAAGGTCAATATTATTCTCAAACCTTCAGTGTTGCTATGGGCTCTCCTGTATCTCCTGTTCTTGCTAATCTTTACATGGAATACTTTGAGACTGTTCTTCTTCCTACTATTGATGTGCGCCCTTCACTCTGGCTCCACTATGTAGATGACATCTTTGCTCTTTGGCCTCATGACTCTAGTCTCTTCCAACCATTTCTTGATGCTCTTAACTCTTTGGGGGTCGCCAGGCCCTCTCCCAAACTCGTTCTCAGGGTTGAAAATTTAAATTTTTTTTTTTTTATTTGTTCTCATGAAATGATAAGAGAAACTTTTTCCGATCATAACGACACCAAAATTATGAAATTTGATGGAAAACTTACGGAATTATGCTCTCGCGAACTTATCGGTCTCGATGGTATTTACGCATCAGCGATTTCGCCCGTTTTGAGCCCTATTTTTGGCCAATTCCAATGTTTCAGTCTACTAAAATCATAGCTATTTCGCTAGAACTCCATTTTGTCTATCGATTGAGTACAAGAAACTGCCCATTTACCAATTTCAACTACCCAAAAAAGTGGTCAGAAATTGGCAATTTGGCCAATTTCACACAAATTTCAACGATGCCAATTTCAAAATGGGGTCCAGAATAAACAAGGCAGACATTCCTGGCACTAAAATAACATCTTCTCTGTTCATTAGTCACATATCCAGGATCTTCTCTGTTCATTAGTCACATATCCAGGCCCCTCTTACATTACTTTTGCTTTCCATTTTGAATTTT
Source organism: Cherax destructor (assembly GCA_009830355.1). Lineage (NCBI taxonomy): Eukaryota > Metazoa > Arthropoda > Malacostraca > Decapoda > Parastacidae > Cherax > Cherax destructor. The sequence goes on along the minus strand of WNWK01000429.1, from coordinate 17,052 downwards.
TGTTCTCACAAAAAATAGAAGATTTACTGTTATGTATACAACTGCATCATTGTAAAAATGGTATAAATAATATCACCGCACTTGTGAAAGAATATTAGACTCACCAGTTGATGTGTATTGGACGCTTGGCGTGATTTGTTTACTCTTGAACATCGGCAAAAATTTAACATTTTTGCTACTTTGAGCTCAATTTCAAGGTACTTGTCATCGTAAAACCAATCAAAATCATCTATATTTCTGTAATATATCTTCCATTCTATCAAATGAGACCAAGAAAACGAGAATACATCAATAAATACCATACGAAAATAGACTGCAAAGTCGCTGTTTTAAACGAAAAATACGGTCAGTTTTTTTTTCTCATTATGCAGTGTGTGCTGCAGGATTTTTTTTATACTGTGCACACTGACCCATTCTTTCATATGTAGGCCTACCAACCGTGTCCCGCTTAATTTATGATTGCCAGAATTTACGCGTACTAGTACGGCACCAACCCTGGTGCGTAAAATGTTCTAGTGCGGCACCAATCCCGAAAGGGTAAATAATCTTGCCCCTTCCATTAAGTTTAAAGTTGAATGGGAATCTAATTTCTTGCTTCCTTTCCTTGATGTTCATGTCCACCGCTCAGACACAGGTTTAGCCTTTTCCGTGTACCGCAAGTCTATGCACAGTGGCATGTATATTCACTACTTTTTGTATCATACTTCCTCTGTCAAGAAAAGTTTTCTTATCTCCCTCTTTCTCTGTGCTTTCCGCATTTGTGATCCTCAGTTCCTTGAATTAGAAATTTCCACTCTTCATAATTCATTTTCCTGTCTTGGCTACCGTTCCCATTTCATAGATTCTGGACTTTCTTCTCTCCCAAACTCTCTACTCCTGGTAACTCTCCTGTCCTCTGCCTTCCCTATATTACCGGTCTCTCTAGTCTCAACAACTCTCTCCGTTCCTTAGACATTAAACATACTTTTCACCAGACTAACATTCTTCGCACTAATCTAGTTCATACCTCTCCTCCCTCTATAGATGCTCCTGGTGTCTACTCTATTTCTTGTTCCTCTTGTCCTCTTCAGTACTTTGGAGAAACTGGCCGATCTCTTTCTGACAGACTTAGGGAGCATGAAAGTAGTGCTAGTCTTGCCGACACCAACAACGCTCTTTTCTGTTATGTCAGAGATCACAGTCATCCTATTGATTGGTCTTCTGCTGAAACTGTCTACCCTACATCTAACTTTCACAGTTGCCATCTGGTTGAATCCTCCCTTATACACAACTTTCTTTGTATGAATCTTAGTCCTGGCTTTGTCTCTGTAGATGCCTTCCTTTCCCATTACATTGTTAAATGCTCCAAACTTCAGAACACCCATGACTTAACCTGATTCTTTTTCCCCTTCTCCCTCTTCCCCCTTCCTCTTTCCTCTTTCTTCTCTCTCCTTTGGGTTTTCTTTCTTCTACCTTATTTGTCCTTTATTATTTTTCCCCCCTTTGTGTTCTTGCTCCTACCCTCTGTGGGCCCCTAGCTCCCTTGCAGTGCTCCTCTTTCTTAGTATATGACTGACTCCACTACTACTACTACCTCCAACACTTCCTCTCTTGCTCCTGTCCCTGTCTGCTTGCCTATGTATACTCCCTCCTTCTCTCCTTTTTGTTAGTGTGACTTTGTAAATGGTCCAAGTCGGACCAAAACGTCATCGTAAGCTCCTATCTTCTATATGCGGGTTATTTGTGTAACGAATTATGCTCACACTCAACTCGCATAACCTGTCATCCCCTTCTTCTTTGCAGCTTAAGGTGCTTCATCAACTAAATCATTAGAACAATTGGTCTGTCATACAGAACCATACCCTAAAGCAATTCACTTAATGTACACTTGGTTGCGAAGCAAAATTTCATACTATGAATGGTTGCTGAGCAAGGGATTAATATATAAGTACTGTAATCATAAGTTTTTATATGCTGCGCTGTATGACCCTCTTGATTTAGCGCTTAATTTTATTTTATTATTATTATTATTTTATATGCTCCAGAGTTGTGAATGAGAGTGAATGAATAAGAGAATAAGCGAGAGAAATAGATGAGAGAAAATGAGGAGAGAGAACGAGTGTAAGATTAGAGAGATATTGTAGATATAATGATGATAATTAACACTCATTCAATTTATGCCATGTGCATAAAACTTGGTGTGTCATTATATCACAGAAACTAAGTAAATTTATTATGTAGCTGTGTACTGTATTGTATTTATCAGAATAGGAATAATCCACAAATGCCACAGGTAAGGGTCATTGTTTCCCTCTAGGTCGTGCCTGGACTTACCAAACTTGCACGGAGTTTGGTTTCTATCAGAGCTCAGATTCAGCAAACCAGCCATTTGGAAATGAGTTTCCAGTTGAATTCTTCACTCAGCAGTGTCAGGATATCTATGGGCCAAGGTGAGTATAGCATTATTGTATTCCATATTTCAATGTACTGTGGTACCCCGAGTTTCATACTGCTCCCAACTCGAACAATTATGTAAGTGTATTATTGTAAGTGCTTTTGTAAATGTATTTTTGGGGGTCTGAAACGGACTAATCTAATTTACATTATTCCTTATTGGAACAAATTCATTTGGTAACGGCACTCGAACAGCCTTCTGGAACGAATAAACTACGAAACTCGGGTTACCACTGTATATTAATAATTATTAAAAGAAAATCTATATTTAGTCTCACTATTTTTGACTTTCTCACAGACGTGAGAATAAGTTATGACATGAGGCAGCCAGTTGTGATACACAAGGATGAACAAACCATGTCACCTTTTTTCACACTAGAACTTGTATGACTTATTACAAGTTTTTTAGGTATTGGAATAAAATGCTATTGAAATTTCTAGGTTAGCTTTTATTTTTAAGTTACTCTTTTCTTATTATTATTATAATCATGGGGGAGCGCAAAACCCATGGGATTATACAGCGCATATGGGGGGGGGGAGGGATGGAAGGTATTCAGGCTCAATTCAGGGAACTGGAGCACAGATCCAATTTTCTAGATCAAGAGCCCCTCACCAATGTCAAGGAACCTCCTTTGAGGGGTCTTTTCTTAGTAATCGGTGACTAAACCATATAATTATGTAGTAGTGTGCTTTAAAAGTAAGTTACCGCAATCTGCAAAAAATAATGTTTTCCACAAAAAAAAAAAAGTTTGGAAGATGTTGAATAAAACTCACAGATAGCTTAATAAGCCCTACTAGGGAACTTAGAAAATACAAAATATCAATACAGTGGTACCTCGAGTTACGATATTTTTTCATTCGAGAATGCTGTTCAAGTGCCATTACCAAACGAATTTATCCCCATAAGGAATAATGTAAAATAGACTAGTCCTTTTACACCCCCAAAAATATACCTACAAAAGCATTTAAAAAAATAAACTTACATAAAAGGGCGATTTTGGGGACCATCGTAACTCGAGGTACCACTGTATCTGGTCCTCTGACTTTTTCCTTTCATTACATTTTTAATCCTTACTGTATGTACATTGTTGGAAGCAAACTTTTTTTTTTCATATTACTCCAAAGTTTTGTTTTTTTGCAAAGACTATACAGTAAACACTCTTATAAATGTACATTTTTCTGGTTGAGCAGGTTTACCTATAGCCTGATAGAGGCTGGTGTCAAGAGAACAAACACAAACTATGGTGGCAGCAATCTGAAAGTGACAAGAGTTGTTTTTCCCAATGGTTCTATTGACCCTTGGCATGCTCTTGGAGTTACTGCTGACCTCAGCACTGATGCTACTGCCATTTTTATAAATGGTAAGTAATAAAATCTAGTAACCCCTTCTCCTGTATATATTACTAAATGTAAAAGGAGAAACTTTCGTTTTTCCTTTTGGCCACCCTGCCTCGGTGGGAAACGGCCGACGTGTTGATAGACCTGCTTTACACAGCACCTGCTTTACACAGCACCTGCTTTACACAGCACTTGAAAATAAGGAATATCCACTAGGACTTTTTATTGACTTAAGGAAAGCTTTTGACACAGTAAACCACGGCATCCTACTCCACAAACTTGACCACTATGGAATAAGAGGTCATGCACTAGCATACCTCAAATCCTACCTCACTAATAGGTACCAGTATGTCACTATTAAAGACACATCCTCCACGACACTACCACTAGACACCGGCGTACCGCAGGGAAGTGTCCTTGGTCCCCTGCTCTTCCTCTTATACATCAATGATCTTCCCAATGTATCACAACACTTGAAACCAATACTCTTTGCTGACGATACAACTTATGTCATCTCCCACACAAACCTTGCCACGCTTAACACCATTGTTAACGACAATTAATAAAAATAGCAACATGGATGACTGCCAATAAACTTACACTCAACACTGATAAGACCTTCTATATTATGTTTGGCAACAGAACAGATGATCCACAATTAAACATTAAGATCAACTCTACACCTATTGCTAGACATAACGAGGGCAAGTTCCTGGGCCTTCACCTTGACAGCAGCCTGAAATTCAGCACCCATATCCAACACATAACAAAGAAAGTGTCCAAAACTGTGGGGATCCTCTCTAAGATACGGTATTATGTACCACAATCAGCCCTACTCACACTATACTACTCACTCATCTATCCCTACCTCACATATGCCATTTGTGCATGGGGATCAACAGCAATTACCCACCTAAAGCCAATAATAACCCAACAAAAAGCCGCAGTAAGAATTATCACACAATCCAACGCTAGGCAGCACACCCCCCCACTCTTCAAAGACCTAAACCTACTCACTGTCCAGAACATCCATACTTACTACTCTGCTATCTACATTTATAGAACCATTAATTCCAACTTTAACCCTGAGCTAAAACACTTTCTTGACAGTTGTGACAGGACCCATAGACATAATACCAGACATAAACATCTCTTTGACATTCCCGTGTCCGACTAAATCTATACAAAAATTCAATGCGCATAAAAGGGCCTAAAATCTGGAACTCCCTGCCTGAAAACTCTAGAACTGCAGACACAACCTCCATTTTCAAAAGCACCGTTAAAAAACATCTTATCTCACTTACGCACCCAACCGGTAGTTAACCATACGAAAACTACTTTATCTTGCACATATCCACAGCAAAATACACTTATTGATATCTGTGATTCTCCTTAATTTGCACATTACTAACCACAGCAAAATACACTTATTGATATCTGTGATTCCCCTTAATTTGGACAGTTCCAACCAAAATTCTAATACAACTATTGCTCCATAATACTTAAGCTAGTCATAAGTTTGCCTAAGATACTCCAATATAGAATCTATATTATGCCAATATATCACCTTTATCATTAATATATAAACTAATTGCTAACTTTTTATACTAATTGTTAAATTCTCAATGTTTAAATTCCAGTACCTAAATTTTGTAAACCTAACCTTACAATCTGTATATCCATTGTATAGCTATTGAGTAAGACCTATCATAAGACTGCCTGAAAAGCCTAGACATACCTAGGCATATTATTGGCCATCTTGTAATATCAACTTTAATGTATAACTATAAGTACCCCCCACCTTGTATTACATGAAATAAAGGATTTGAATTTGAATTTGAAAAGTAATAAAATATAGTATTCATTTCAAATTCATAATCATAAGTTGGGCTGTGAGCATAGAAAGATGTACATACATATATCTAACCATATGTAAATGAAGTGTGTAGACACATGTGTTAGATCTTTTTAAAAGTTTCCTCAATAGGCTTCTTAAGTCAGATTCAGGATGGCAGCAAAGCATAGATTAGAGAGATTAATCAGTCATCTCACGAGTAGGTAATTCATTCTCAGCCTGAAGACAACTTTTAGATGAAAGAGGTAAGGCTAGTTTATTTGCCATTAGAACATGGAAGGAAAGAAGCCCATTCAGTGAATTGCTTTATTGTAAATAAGGCAATAAGATCTTATTATACCCATGTAAACAGATAAGATTGTGTCAATGTATTATTTTGTATTGAAGCTAGAAGAATACATTACAGTGTTTTTTGGGTTGTGAAAGAATGTTGTTATTTTTTTTTTTTTTCAACAAGTCGGCCGTCTCCCACCGAGGCAGGGTGACCCAAAAGAAAGAAAATCCCCAAAAAGAAAAAACTTTCATCATCATTCAACACTTTCACCACACTCATACATAATCACTGTCTTTGCAGAGAGCTCAGATACTGACAGCTGAGAATAGTCCCTCCCAGCTGTCACTATCCCAGACCCCTCCTTTAAAGTGCAGGCATTGTACTTCCCATTTCCAGGACTCAAGTCCAACTAAATCAATTAACTGGTTTCCTGAATCCCTTCACAAATGTTACCCTGCTCACACTCCAACAGATCGTCATGTCCCAAAACCATTCGTCTCCATTCACTCCTATCTAACACGCTCACACATGCTTGCTGGAAGTCCAAGCCCCTTGCCCACAAAACCTCCTTTACCCCTCCCTCCAACCTTTTCTAGGACGACCCCTACCCTGCCTTCCTTCCCTACAGATTTATACGCTCTCCAAGTCATTCTATTTGATCCATTCTCTCTAAATGACCAAACCACCTCAACAACCCCTCTTCAGCCCTCTGACAAATACTTTTAGTAACTCCACACCTTCTCCTAATTTCCACATTCGAATTTTCTGCATAATATTTACACACACATTGCCCTTAAACAGGACATCTCCACTGCCTCCAGCCTCCTCCTCGCTGCAGCATTTGCAACCCATGCTTCACACCCATATAAGAGTGTTGGTACCACTATACTTTCGTACATTCCCTTCTTTGCCTCCATGGATAACATTTTTGTCTCCACAGATACCTCAAGCACCACTCACCTTTTTCCTTCATCAATTCTATGGTTAACTTCATCCTTCATAAAACCTATCGCTGACACTCAACTCCCAAATATCTGAAAACATTTACTCCTTCCATAATCCCTCTCTCCATTGTGATATCCAATTTTTCTTTATTTAAATCGTTTGATACCCTCATCACCTTACTCTTATCTATGTTCACTTTCAACTTTCTACCTTTAACACTCTCCCAAACTCGTCCACTAACCTTTGCAACTTTTCTTTAGAATCTCCCATAAGCACAGTATCATCAGCAAAAAGTAACTGTGTCAACTCCCATTTTGCATTTAATTCCCATAATTTAATCCACCCTCTCCCCAACACCCTAGCATTTACTTCTTTTACAACCCCATCTATAAATATATTAAACAACCATGGTGGCATTACACATCCCTGTCTAAGACCTACTTTTACCGGGAAGTAATCTCCCTCTCTCCTACACACCCTAACCTGAGCCTCACTATCCTCATAAAAACTCTTTACAGCCTTTAGTAACTTACTACCTATTCCATACACTTGCAACATTTGCCACATTGCTCCCCTATCCACTCTTATCATATGCTTCACTGTAAACACTTGATCTACACATCCCCTACCCACTCTAAAGCCTCCTTGCTCATCTGCAATCCTACTCTCTGTTTTACCTCTAATTCTTTCAATAATAACCCTGCCATACACTTTACCTTGTATACTCAGTAAACTTCTTCCCCTATAATTCTTACAATCTCTTTTATCCCCCTTCCCTTTATATAAAGGAACTATACATGCTCTCTGCCAATCCCTAGGTACCTTCCCCTCTTTCATACATTTATTAAACAAAAATACCAACCACTCCAGCACTATATCCCCCCCTGCTTTTAACATTTCTGTCATGATCCCGTCAGTTGCAGCTGCTTTACCCCCATTTCATTCTACGTAATGCCTCACGTACCTCCCCCACACTCACATCCTGCTCTTCTTCACTCCTAAACGATGTTGTACCTCCCTGGCCAGTACATGAAATTACAGCCTCCCTTTTTTCATTGACATTTAAAAGTTCCTCAAAATATTCCCGCCATCTACCCAATACCTCCAGCTCCCCATCTACTAACACCCCTACTCTGTTTTTAACTGACAAATCCATTCGTTCCCTAGGCTTTCTTACCTTGTTTATCTCACTCCAAATTTTTTTCTTGTTTTCAGCAAAATTTCTTGACAGCCTCTCCCATTCTTTCATCCGCTCTTCTTTTGCACTCTCTCACCACTCTCTTCACCTTTCTTTTACTCTCCATATACTCTGCTCTTCTATTAACACTTCTGTTTTGTAAAAACCTCTCATAAGCTACCTTTTTCTCTTTTATCACACCCTTTACTTCTTCATTCCACCACTCGCTACTCTTTCCTCCTGCACCCACCCTCCTATAGCCACAAACTTCTGCCGCACATTCTAATACTGCATTTTTAAAACTATCCCAACTCTCTTCAACCCCCCCCCCCACTACTCATACTTGCACTAGCCCACCTTTCTGCCAATAGTTTCTTATATCTCACCCTAACTTCCTGCTCCCTTAGTTTATACACTTTTATCTCTCTCTTACTTGCTGTTGCCATTTTCTTTTTGTCCCATCTACCTTTTACTCTAACTGTAGCTACAACCAAATAATGATCCGATATATCCGTTGCCCCTCTATAAACATGTACATCCTGAAGCCTACCCATCAACCTTTTATCCACCAATACATAATCCAGCAAACTACTTTCCTTATGTGCTATATCATATCTTGTATATTTATTTATCCTCTTTTTCATAAAATATGTATTACTTATTACCAAACCTCTTTCTACACATAGCTCAATTAAATGTTCCCCATTTACATTTACCCCTGGCACCCCAAATTTACCTACTACTCCCTCCACAACATTTTTACCCACTTTAGCATTAAGATCCCCAACCACAATTACTCTCTCGCTTGGTTCAAAACTCCCCACACACTCACTCAACATTTCCCAAAATCTCTCTCTCTCTCCTCTACATTTCTCTCTTCTCCAGGTGCATAAACACTTACTATAACCCACTTTTCACATCCAACCTTTATTTTACTCCACATAATCCTTGAATTTATACATTTATATTCCCTCTTTACCTGCCATAACTGATTATTCAACATTATTGCCACTCCTTCTTTAGCTCTAACTCTATTTGAAACCCCTGACCTAATCCCATTTATTTCTCCCCACTGAAACTCTCCTACCCCCTTCAGCTTTGTCTCACTTAAAGCGAGGACATTCAGCTTCTTTTCATTCATATCATTTACAATCATCTCTTTCTTATCATTCGCACAACATCCACGCACATTCAAACATCCCACTTTGACAGTTTTCTTCTTTTTCTTTTTAGTAAGCTATACAGGAAAAGGGGCTACTAGCCCATTGTTCCCGGCATTTTAGTTGACTTTTACAACACGCGTGGCTTACGGAGGAAAGATTCTTATTCCACTTCCCCATGGATATGAAAAGAAAAGCAAAAAGAACAAGAACTATTAAGATAAAACTCAAAGAAAACTCAGATGAGTGTGTATACATAAATGTGTATATGTATGTGTAGTGTGACCTAAGTGTAAGTAGAAGTAGCAAGATGTACCTGAAATCTTGCATGTTTATGAGACAGAAAGAAGACACCAGCAATCCTACCATCATGTAAAACAAATACAGGCTTTCGTTTTACACTCACTTGGCAGGACGGTAGTACCTCCCTGGGTGGTTGCTGACTACCAACCTACTACCTATTAAATTATTATTATTATTATTATTATTATCTTAAAACACCTAGAGAATAGAAAGCAATCACAATTTGCTCAATTCATTGGATCAAGACCCTTCACTAAATCAAGGTAACCCCCCTCTTGATGGATATTATGTTAAAAGCCATTAGACAGCTTTGGTTATCCCAGTTACCTAGTTTTTTGTGATAACTTTGAAGGTATGTTGAGTCAGTGTGCATAGCCCACCACTTATGCATCGAGGCATCACGTTACCATTACATCCCAATCAAAATTTTGCATTCTTTTCCACCATTCGGTATAAATGACCATTTTTTGTGCTGCTGGGATAATTTCATCAATCACTATTCAGTTACTGAATTATAAAAATAATTTTTCCTTCTTATTGCATGCATTTATACTGTGTGTGTGTGTGTGTGTTTTATACATGTATTGAGAGCTCCCATGTGTTTAGTAGAGATTTGTCAAGAACCATGGAGTTAGATTGAATTAAAAGATAACTTTTTCTCACTTTTTAAATAAATACATTCATGCTTTGTGCATGGTCATTCTCTGCATATATAGAAAGCTCATATTTATTTAGTAGAGATTGGTCAAGAGTCAAAATTTTAAAAGATGAAAACCACAAGTGGCAAGAAGTTCGCAGCACAACATCTCGAGAGATTTTGAGCTGGCTGGCCCCACACAGAAATTCCCATCAGTACTTACTGAGATATATAGAGGCATGAAGTTGAATGTCGATGACCGACTGATGGCAACATTGGCAGCTACCTTGCACTTAACTCTTTTTATAAACTTGTTTACACAACAACAAACAAGCACAAGTACAAATGTTACACATTACTACTCTTCTAATATTTACATACTTATATAGAGGCACTGGGCATGTTCCTAGAACTGTTGCAGTATGTGGAACTCTGAAATACGGCTTCATACACAGCGGTGTTTTACGCTCCTCACACAAAGTGAGTGTCTGTGCTTTTCTGGCATCTTGTTATGTATGCACAGACATAACATTTCTGAGCCCATTTCTTCTTGTCTGTAGCAGAAATTGTTGTTAAGAAGTGATCACCTTGCCTTAAATGAGAGGGTAGTTGGTGATCAGCTGAGGGGCACAGGTGTACCACAGGTGTTGTCACCTGGTATATGCATATTATTTGCCTGATGACAGACAAAACAAAGTGGGCATACAGTGGTATTCTGTTGCTGGTCCTTATCTGGTATATAATGTATACATTGAAATGGCTATGAGATGAGAGTTGTACCACTTATAACTCTTGTGAACACAGCAAATCCAATCTGCATGTCACATTTGTCCACCAAACATATATTGATAGCATAATCAATGACAACTGCAGGTTTCAGAATGGGTTCATGGGTGTATCTATTCACCCTTCCATGCCACTGTAATGCCATGATGTCATTGGCATGAAACACCTGCACCTCACTAGTACCAGTACCTGTGTTGAACATGGGCATGTGTTTGGATGTTCCATGCACTGTACCACACACATCTGTCATGTTTACATGCAAGAAATCACAAAATAAGGGGTTTGAGTACCATTTATTTTTTAACACATTGGCCATTTCCCACCAAGGCAGGGTAGGGTGCCTGAAAAAGAAGAAAAAACACTTTCATCTTCACTTACTCCATCATTGTCTTGCCAAAGGCTTGCCAATACTACTACAATTCAAAAACTGCAACATATCTCCACCCCCTCCTTCAGAGTACAGGCACTGTACTTCCAGTTATCCATGTATAATGTTTGCCCCTTACCAAGATATGGTTCCATCATTGTTCTCACCACATCAAATGAGATACCCAATAGCTTTCTGGTATCTTTTAGTGTGCCTAGTTAGATACAATACCAGGCCAGTTTCACAACCACACTGCACAAACAGCATTTTCTCTTTCTTGGTATATAGTAGGGCCCCACTTATATGGCAGGTTAGGTTCCAGGCTACCAGTTTCTAGACATAATGGAGAGACACAGAGCTCATGGAGGATGTAAACAAACAGTGGTGCTCGGAGGCCATATATTACTCAGGTGGGGGGGGGGGCAGAGCTGTGTAATGAGTTTTGGTCATAATTTGAAATGTCCTTATTAGCGAAATGCTGCTTGAACAACAGTTTATCTTTGAAAAGTATCAAAAGACTTATCATTGGCCAGGTTCTTGAAAGGTAAAAATACATACCAAACATCTGTTTCAGATACATAAAAGCATACCTAATCTTGTTTAACATGGGGTTTCTGTTAGGCCTTGTTTTGTCTGAGAAGTGTAGCATAATTAACAGTAGGATAAATTTGTTGACTGGGATAAGATCACCGAAAGCCAGGGTACAAGTTAGGCAGTCAGTGGACCAGTATGATTGAATATTGTGCTTATACACATGTGGCATAAGTATTATTGTGACAAAGAAGAGATACATCTCAGCCACAGTTGTGTCCTTCCACTGGTGTAGTCGTGATTGTGGTGAAGCCATCATATTTTCCATTGTATACTCAAAGTATCTGTTGGTTTCCCTCACAGTAATTCCCATCGGGTGTTAATCGAAAATTAGTTCAAAGAATTGAAGTTCACTGGCATTGTACCCGAGAGTACATTTAGGCAGAATTCCACTGTGGGTGTCGTTAGATTGATGGGGATTGGGCACAAAATTTGCATGTTCCTGCCAAACCCAGATGCAGTCAGGTAGTGGGTGCTGGATATTAGTAACTGGTTGTGTGTGGGTAGTGGAGACAGCCATGGGTTGTTGAGTGTGGGCCATGACTCCCAGCCTGAGCTGCTGCTGCTGCTGCCGCACCCCTTGTGTCACCACCTGCTGCCGCATGCGATCTATTAGCCATTCTAAGTTATGTAACTTGATTGTCACTATTACTGTGTGTTGCTGGTGTCTATTCCCAGGATGTACTCCATCCCCTTGAAATAACAAATGGCACACTACCAGACTGCATGCAGTACTGTATAAATTGATGCTTCACATGTGAATATTGTTCACCACTCACTGCTAGACTGGTCATTGATAGCTAGAAAATCAAAATCCACATCATTATAATCACCATTACTCATACCTGAGCCCAGCCCAAGTCGGACCTAAACAGTGGCGTAAGTTTCTCTCTCCTGTGTGCGGGTTATTTGTGTATTGTGCATGAGCTTTTGCTTATGGTGTTGTGAAGGCAAACATGTTTCAGATGGACCAGCCCAAGAAGTAGATAGTTGTGGGTCATTGGGGTTTTCAGCATTGTTTCCGGCATCCTCAGTGTTACTTTCAATCACGAAATGTTCAAAACCATAGAACTCATCATCACTTCCATATTCCTCATTGTTAGAACTGTTTCTTGGGAAAAGATGATGTTCAATTCATTTAGGAGTGAGAGTTTTCTGACTGCACTATATGGGGAACAGTGTGTACTAAATATGGCAATCCCACATGCACTGCAGGGGGCCCTGATTTTTTGTATACTGTGCACACTAACCATGCAGATCCATTCTATAATATATAGGCCTACCAGGTCTCTCATGTTAAATTTGAATCTGCTAGAATTTGCACATAGCTCTGTCAGGGACCTTGAGCTCATCGACGTAGTTCTATGTGACGGACAGGAAAAGGGTTAAGCATACAAGTTGGCCTTTGCCCGGCCAGATTTTTTTGTCCATCTTATCTGATATCTACTTTATAGAGGTTCTTTTTATTGAGAGTTTACTGTATATTTTTATTTAGGATTTGGGCAATAAATATGCATTTCTAGATGAACAAGCAGTGACATCCACAACCAACCTGTCTGTACTCTATTTCAAGGAAGATATGTATGCTGTATATAAATAGGTGTATGGGGGCTACATTACATCATTTGTTTAGTTCCTTTTTTAAATTTATCCATTATTTATATAGTACTGTAATTTTTTTTATATAAAACACTTTAATTATATTTGCAGAGATCCAGATGAGCTTCAAATAAATGAGCAAGAGAAAAAGAGGTTGAAAAATCAAGAAAAAAAATTGAAAAAACGACAGCGACTGCAAGAAAATATAGTTGAGGGCAACAACAATGATTATCTTTCAATCTCTAATGAAGCTGCTTCCGGGGAATTGCTTAAGATAAAGAAAGAGACAGACTCAGGACAAGATGAAATGAACGTTGCAATGAGTCCACAATTTAAAAGCATTAAGGCTAAAAATAAAAGACAGTCCCCTAAAGGTGGAGATAGGCAGTCATGTAAGAAAAAGAGGAAAAGAAATGCCAAAGCAAATGAACCTGACACTGTTGAAAATTTACAGAACGCAGATAATCCTTTTAACTCCAACAAAATTAAAGAGGAAAACACTGCTAAAGATGGTGGTGTAAAACTGCCGAAGATGATAAAGAAAATGGTATGTCCAGAAGAAGATGGTGTTATAGGTAACTTAGAGAGCACCTATAACTCTTCCATGCCTGAAAAGAGCAGTATAATTACCAGCACTAAGAAATTAAAAGATAATTCTGAAGTTAGTGAGTGTACTCTTTTAGAAGGGACGAAGATGAAAAATGTCATAGATGGAGTTTATAATTTACTGAAGGTTGAGAATACAGATGATCAACCAAATTTGTGTGAATCCACAGCGATAAATAAGAAGAAAAGGAAGAATAAAGACAGGCGAGGACAGCCTTCTTGTATTGCTGGCAAAGTGATCAAACATATTAAGATAAATAAGCCAGTAAATGGAGGTGCCCACTCACTCTTCCATTGTTTAAGTGATGCAAGGTTGGCAGCCTATGGTGAAAATCCAAAGAAATTTAAAAACAAGATTAAATACGGGAAGAGAGATATTAAGAATAAATCAAGATAATTGTATGACAGGATTCTTCATTTATATGAGAGAAGTAAACACATCATGCAGAAATATTTACTTTATGGCAATTTGCACTTGTTGAAATGTCAGCATCTCCAAAATACTATGCTTATGTTGTGTTTGTGTGTGTGTTTAAGTTTGTAATGTTTTCCCCAGCCCTTTTATACTATGATGTACTTTTAATAACACCACTATACCATAATGTACTTTCAGTAACTTAACTATACCATGATGTACTTTCAATAATACTACTATACAATGGATATGGTTTCTGATTACCAAACATTTACATTGAAGAATGTAAGTGAACAGTATTTAGACAAAAGTAGGGAAGTTTTGTTACTTTTATGGATTTAGAAAAGGCATATGATTGAATGGATAGGGAAGCAATGTGGCAGGTATTTAAGTGTATGGAATAGGTGGTAAGTTACTAAAGGCTGTAAAGTTTTTATGAGGATAGTGAGGCTCAGGTTAGAGTATGTAGGAGAGAGGGAGATTACTTTTCAGTAAAAGTAGGCCTCGGATACGGATGCTCGATGTCACCGTATCTTATTTATAGATAGGGTTGTAAAAGTAAACACTAGGGTATTGGAGAGGGGTGGGACTAAATTATGGGGAATCAAAAAATAACAGTTGACACAGTTACTTTTTGCTGATGATACTGTGCTTTTGGGAGATTCTGAAGAGAAGCTGCAAAGGTTAGTGGACGAGTTTTGGAGAGTGTATAAAGAAAGTTGAAAGTGAACATAGATAAGAGTAAGCTTATGAGGGTATAAAACAAGTTAGGTAAAGAAAAACTGGATATAAGATTGGAAGGAGGGAGTATGAAGTAAGTGAATGTGTTCAGATATCTGGGAGTGGACTGCTGCTGGCTTATGGGTCTATGAAGGATGTGGTAAACCATAGAATTGATGAAGAAAAAGGTGAGTGGTGCTTTGAGATATCAGTGGAGACAAAAAAAAATAAAAAATTATCCATGGGTGTGAAGCATGGGTTGTAAATGCTGCGAGGAAAATGGAGGCAGTAGAGATGTGTCTAAGGGTAATGTGTATATACAGTGGTACCTCGACTTACGATATTTTTTCATTCCAGAATGCTGTTCAAGTGTCATTACCAAACGAATTTATCTCCTTAAGAAATGTTGTAAAATAGACTAGTCCTTTTAGACCCCCAAAATTACACTTACAAAAGCATTTAAAAAAATAAACTTACATACAAGGGTGAGTTTGGGGACCATCGTAAGTCGAGGTACCACTGTATTATGCAGAGAATTCTTAGTGTGGAAATTAGGTGGTGGTGGAGTTATTAAAAGTATTAGTCAGGGCTGAAGAGGGTTTCCCTGAATTAAGCCCGAATACCTTCCATAACCCCCCCCAACATGCGCTGTATAGTCCTACGGGTTTAACACCCCCATGATTATAATAATAATGCAGTGTATCAATTAAACTATCATAGGCATGTATAGGACTCCTATACATGTCACAGTTTCAATATTCAAGGCTGGGCCTTGGAACATATCCCCCGTTAATACAAGGGTCCTACTGTGCCCAAAATCCTCTGAATATTATCAAGAAAGCACTAAACCTACAAGGGTCATACAGCATCGCCGGGCAGGGAAGGATGCAGGGGTAATGGGTAGCAAGAGGGAGAGGAATGATTATTAGGTCATGGAGTGCAGCAGGGTAGTGGATAGTGCAGGGGTAGAGGGTAGCAAGAGATTGAGGTAGAAGGGACTGAGGGTGCTAGTGGCATAATCTTCAGAGTTTGTGTAGTAAGTCAGTTTCTGTCAAAAAGTCAACGAGAGAGTCAGGATTAAAGGAGGGTCCATCTGCAAGAAGGGAAGGTAAAGAAAGGGCCGCAGAGCGAAGACGTCGTTAGAGGTAAATTCTGCGTGCTCGTTGATAGAGTGGGCAGTCCAACAGGATATGTTGAACAGACACTGGAACCTGACAATGCTCACAGAGAGGGGCAGGGAGCCTCTCCATGAGATACCCGTGCGTAAGACGAGTGTGGCCAATGCGAAGACGGGAGAGTGTAGTCTCCCAACCTCGACATTGGTGACAAGAAGAAGGCCAGAAGCCTATAACCGGTTTAATAGAATGAAGTTTGTTATTTAGCAGGTCAGACCAGCGTTGTTGCCAACGGGTGCGAAGGTGGGTAGCAATGACCGCAAAATAGTCCGTAAAAGGAACACCTCTATGAAACTGGAAGGTCATGTACTGCTGACCGCGCAGCAGTGTCTGATTGTTCATTGCCCTGTACGTCAACATGACCAGGGACCCAACAAAAAACAATATCTTTGTGCTTGCTAGAGATACGGAGTAACCAAAGGTGGATACGAAGAACTAGGGGGTGAGGTGTATCAATTTTACGGATAGCCTGTAAAGGACTAAGGGAGTCTGAAACGATGACAAATGGTGATACAGGCATAGATGCAATACGGATAAGTGCCACAAGAATGGCATACAATTCAGCCATAAATATGCTAGCCGAGGGTAAGAGATGCCCTCTCACGACGCTGTCCGGAAACACTGCTGCGAATCAACGCCGTCAGACGACTTTGAACCATCAGTTATACTGC
>WNWK01000428.1:490000-500225 GCA_009830355.1 Cherax destructor | reverse complement strand
GGGAGTGAGAGCTAGTGAATGAGAGAAAGAGAGCATGGAGATCTACAAAAGAGCAGGGATGATGCTCTTCCCTGCCACACGCCACCAGCGTTCATAAATCCCCACGGACGGACACTGACACACACACACATAAAACCTCACTACCTAGGTGGTTAAACCTCTGTTGACAACTTCAATAGTCTCTCTTGACCCTCAATCTTTTCCACGTAAACCTTCACCACCCCAGTATGATCCTCTGTGACTCCCGTCACTACTTGTTCAGAGGCCCAGGGGCCCTGCTAAATATAAATGTATCTTCTGACTTCAGTTTATCTAAAAATGATTTTTCTCTTCACACGAGAAGTGGTGGAGGATAGCTGCTCGCTATCGTTCAGATTTTTGAGAAGAGAACTGCTCTTATAGAAAGAGTTTATTTTATAGAAAGCAGCATTGAATTTAAGATGGATAAATGTAGAGTTGTAGATGAGTGAAACAAACTGGGAAGCAGCGTCATTGAAGCGAGAATCTGCGTGCCTTAAGAAGTAAACAAATGTGTGATAATGACGAGTAGGGCCTGCATAGCATGGGTCAGTAGGGCCTGCCTAGCATGGGTCAGTAGGGCCTGCCTAGCATGGGTCAGTAGGGCCTGCCTAGCATGGGTCAGTAGGGCCTGCCTAGCATGGGTCAGTAGGGCCTGCCTAGCATGGGTCAGCAGGGCCTGCCTAGCATGGGTCAGTAGGGCCTGCCTAGCATGGGTCAGTAGGGCCTGCCTAGCATGGGTCAGTAGGGCCTGCCTAGCATGGGTCAGTAGGGCCTGCCTAGCATGGGTCAGTAGGGCCTGCCTAGCATGGGTCAGTAGGGTCTGCCTAGCATGGGTCAGTAGGGCCTGCCTAGCATGGGTCAGTAGGGCCTGCCTAGCATGGGTCAGAGGGCCTGCCTAGCATGGGTCAGTAGGGCCTTGCCTAGCATGGGTCAGTAGGGTTTGCCTAGCATGGGGCAGTAGGGCCTGCCTAGCATGGGGCAGTAGGGCCTGCCTAGCATGGGTCAGTAAGGCCTGCCTAGCATGGGTCAGTAAGGCCTGCTTAACATGGTCAGTAGGCCTGCCTAGCATGGGTCAGGGCCTGCCTAGCATGGGTCAGTAGGCCTGCCTAGCTTGGGTCAGTAGGCCTGCCTAGCATGGGTCAGTAGGCCTGCCTAGCATGGGTCAGTAAGGCCTGCCTAGCATGAGTCAGTAAGGCCTGCCTAGCATGGGTCAGTAGGGCCTGCCTAGCATGGGTCAGTAAGGCCTGCCTAGCATGGGTCAGTAAGGCCTGCCTAGCATGGGTCAGTAAGGCCTGCCTACCATGGGTCAGTAAGGCCTGATTAGCATGCCTAATGGTACCATGGCTCTTCTAGTCTTTCTTATAGTTGTATTAATATATTGTCTTTTTTGACAAATCTTAAATGTTATATTTATCAAATAATATCGTAATGTTCAGACTGATTTCCGTATAAGATTTTACCAATAATCTTTGCATTATAAGCCAAATTTGCAAATTCTGGCAGCAGCTCTCTCTCTCTCTCTCTCTCTCTCTCTCTCTCTCTCTCATCTCATTAATGGTAAAACTTATCAACGTTCGCCACCAAATAAATTACAGCATTAACAGTATAAAACACAGAGGAAACATTATTCATTTATTAGTCATCAACACAGCTGGCGCCAGCAGTAGAAAATGCCACCTGGACTTAAAGGCCCTCGTCGTGGATAAATAATAATAATGAAGATATGCCAGTCATTTATTTTAAAAAAATTGCATATGTTAGTCTAATATGTGCACAATGTAAATCTGGACAAAGTAAGTGTGTTGATTTAATGTAAATATTTAATGGCATTAAATCGTTGACCGATTTTTTTTTTCGTTTTAGCTTCGGACTTCATTTTATCGGTTTAAATTTTCAGTACAGAAACTAGGAAATTAGGAGCAAAAATTTTACCCTTCAATGGCTGAAAGTAACTCTTGATTCCTCATGTTCTTTTAATCATCCTAGACTGCCTTCAAATCCCAGGTCCTGTATGACCCTAGCGGGCTTAGCGCTTCCCAGTGAATACAGTAAGAAATACAGGTATAATGACTCCGATGAGGTGATATATCCCATAGTAAGCGACATAAACTCTGGGACCAAAGTCTTGACAGAGGAAGAGTTACGGTCGGTCTTAATGACTCTCGTGTATTCGATAGGCTACGAACCCAATTTAGTCAGCCGACGATAAAACTTGTGACCAACGTTATTTGTGTGAAACATTGGTGAATGATAGTTTTATGTTTGTCACCTTTATTTAGCGGAGATTGTGAGAGTATGAGGTGGTCGTTCTACCTCTCGACATGATTGTGAGAGTATGAGTGGTCGTTCTACCTCTCGCACATGATTGTGAGAGTATGAGGTGGTCGTTCTACCTCACGCACATGATTGTGAGAGTATGAGGTGGTCGTTCTACCTCTCGCACATGATTTTGAGAGTATGAGGTGGTCGTTCTACCTCTCGCACATGATTGTGAGAGTATGAGGTGGTCGTTCTACTTCTCGCACATGATTGTTATATCAGGTGGTATTTCTACCTCTGTGCTATTACCAAGTGACCTCTGCATTAAATATGTTCCGATATATTGAGAAGCAAGTCTGTCGGTGGCGCCTGCTAGTTCTGGGAAGCCATCCACGACTACAACACAAACAAAACGTGATGATTTGTTGTTACACAGGGTATATTCTGTCTCTGTCTCTCTCTTCTCTTTCTTCCTGTCATTGTTTTTCTTTACCTCATCCAAATTTTCCACTAACCCATTCACGCAAAGGTAAAAGAGAATGATTTATGATTAAAATAAATCATTTGCAAAGAAATTAATGTTATATTTCTAGAAACTGGTTAGGAATTAGATATAAATATACAACACCATATAAGCAATATAACCATATTTTTAAAAAGGGTAGACCGGTAAGCCAGCGGAAGGCCTCGGTCAGATGACCAAAAGCTCCAGCTGTGGGTCATCATTTGACTAAGACCCGCGTCAGGAAACACTGACAAACCTATTTAACCTAAGCAATCATTCACTGCCACGCTGCATTCTCAGGTATTCCTCATTGATGCCTTAAGTGGCTGCCTGATTTCTGTGTCTTCCTCTTCCTTCAAGGTTTTAGTTTATAACTAGAGAATGCCTCATCCGATCGGCTTCAAATTTTGAACGCTGGTGTACTATGCAGTAATTAGGGAAAAAAATGCTCATGCAATACCAGTATGGGCCGGAACTCTCTGGTCAATTTTATATAGGCTATTCCCGGATTTGGTTTCCCTGGGTCACGACGTTTCGCCCTCCTCCTCCCTCTTTCCCCTCGTAAACTAAAGCTAGGTATATTCTTCAGTAGGTTAGGTAATTTATATTGTTTTATATCGCGTATATGTGAGTTAAAGTCAGGTTGCTAGGATGATTATGGTGAAGAATTCGGAATGGGCAAATGAAAAATTTGCCGAGCTTCAGTTAATTGTTTGCCATGGATATTATCTTTAAGTGATTCGTTTCTTTAATTACATAATCTTAACTGAGCTCCAGTTACTGCGATCAGTTATATTTCCTACGCTTGTTCTTAGTCATATGATGCCTGACACCATGGTGTTCACAGGAGAGGTTGGCACACGAGCGATCATCCACTGCCTTGGATCATAGTTACCTCCTTTATCCCCTGACTCTACACGACCCCTAATATTTTAGAGCTTATCCTTGATCCTATCAATACTGGAATCGCATATATGGATTAATTTACCTTACCTTACTTAGAATAAGAAACGCTTAGTTTTTTTTTTTTTTTTTGCAGATATTTAGATCGTGTAGAAATCTACGAACTGCAATGCGCGCGCGCGCACCCGTCGCCTTTAAAGGGCAGAATAATATATATTCTCTATTCTTCGCTTGTGGAAATGTTATTTTTTATTGACAGTAATAAATACAATTCACTGTCAACACTGTCACCAGTTTAACATTTAATTTTGTTGAAATAATTGTTTCTAGCTACTCCACCAGAACCGTTTGAAGACAGAAACAAACACTGATGATATTTTATAATGGAAATGTTTCTGTCCCTGGATTTTGTTCACTTTATGGAGAGAACAAGTGAAACGTTTCTATAATAACATGTGCTGTTTGCTCATGTGTCTTCAACCTTAACTTGTCGGTATTATATACTAGGCTTTCCACTATAACCAATACAGCCAAGTCTTGTTTACATCTAGATTGACTAAGTTCTATAAACTATACAGTATAATATTTACTTTCTAGGAGCTGTTGTTTGTTGCCCTCCCACAGGATCACAATTTAACATGTGTCAACACTGTACTGCATCAGCCACTTTTCCGATCACGTCAACCTCTTCTAACCATCCTGGAGATCCCTGTCTTTAAAATTATCTGTTGTGTTGTTGTTTTTGTGGCTAGAGAATTATACCGGTTTTTTTCTTATTTATGTACATTTTTTACAAGGGACCAAAATATAAAAATACGTTTTTGCCCGCCGCTAGTGAGGCTTCTGCAGCTAAGAGGTTAATTTTCTAGAGCATTAGAAACGTTGTGAGAAATGAACGTAAACCGAGACAAATATTAAAAATTAGATATTTTAAATTAAGTTTGGTTAAATTTTTAGGTGAACTTTTGTTTTAGGTTAACTTTTGTTTACGTATAATTAACAGTCTATACTGAAATAATGCAATTTAGCGGCTTGTGTGACATTATCGTGGCATAAATAGGTGATAATTTCACGTTCGTTCATAAATTTGGAGGACGGATTACATTATTATTCCTCCCAATTTATGTAAACTCTGCTGTCATAACTCAGGAAAGAACGTCTCCTCCAATACCATGTCCTGCCACCTTGTCTGGAGGCCTATCATAAGCCATACTGAAGTTCAGGCAAAGAATATTTTATTTATATTATATTATATGTTGTGTATCAAAGGCACTCTGTTGTAAATAAATTTCTAGTACCCGAGTCGTACTATGTCATCAATCACCGCTTCAAAGATCCGAGTATAAAAAGCTGGTAAATTTGTCAGTCATGAAGCATTGTGAAGCCTCGCTGGGACTCGCCAAATTATGTTCATTATGATGGATCAAACTGACTCTGATGTTAATTACTGAGTAGCTGATGTCGGTTGAGAGTTTAATTGTGAATAAAGAGCAACATTAATTGCGATCTTAATTACCAATAATATTATTAATTAGCGGTATTAAATAGTAGCAATATTTAAGAATAATAATATTAAAAGTAATACTACTATTTAATGAAAGCAATATTATCAATAACAGTAATTACAGATAACAGTAATACTATATATTCAAATAATTTTCTTGAATATTTATTAGTGTACATATAACCTGGTGATTAATGTCACTTTCATTTGGAGGAAAAAAAATATCCAGAGGAAAGTTGGGAGCAAGAAATCCAGGTACTGCAACATGCAACATGCTAGACGCTGTTAGCAATGTGCATTGAAAGTAAGACAGTGAACAAATATATATATATATATGCAAAAAGATCACAGTAAACAGGTGATATCAAAATATGCAAGAAAACCACTATGAAAAAATAGAAGAATTCCAAGTGCTTTCGTGACTACTCACATTATCAAGGAACTATAACAGGAAACATGACAAGAAGGGCTTATATAAGGGGCGAGACTACACCTCACAGTCACATCACACTAACAAAGACTACACCTCACAGTAGCGTAACATCTCACGACTCTGTGAAGAGGAACATAAGAAAGGACCTGAAACTCTTCCCAAGAATTAAGATTAGTCATTTATCATTAAATTCTTCCCAAATTTTATTAATTATAATGAATCCAATTTATATAACCAAAAGAAATATTCATATTATTTTCAAAACTGCTTTTAATGAAACATGATCTATTATATTCCTCAACCATGGACTTGCTTGATACAACTTCAGCATTTTGAAAATCAATTGGATGGTTAAAATCTCCACATGAATAAATAGAGCATTAGAATCTTGTCCAGTTCTAATGCTATATTTATGTTGTTTTAATCTTAGTTCAAGACTTTTACCAGTTTGACCATAATAAACTTATCGCATATTTTACAGGAATCTATAGACATCCGTCAGCATTTGGAATTTTTATCAAAAGTCTTTTACTGTATCAAGATTTTAAATACAACTTTGATATTAAAATTCTTAAGAAAGGAAGGCATATCAACAGTTTTCATGGTAGGAGAACCAACATATTTTGGTTGAATAAGGTTGGTTGTCCTTTGATTGTAAAAGTATTCCCTAGCTATTTTAAAGATTTATCAATTATGTTTCTTGGGTATTTTAAATCATTAGCTATTTCATAAATTTTAGAGATTTCTTCATCTATGAACTCTGACTACAAATAGTAAGCTCAAAACATTGAAGAAAACGACACTTTAACTCTATCTTGATGTGAAGAGTAATAGTGTACATAGGAACAATTATTTGTAGGTTTTCTGTAAATTTTAAATTTAAAATCAATGTTACCCTTAATAATAAAACATCTAGGAAGGGCAATGAGTTATTTACTCATTCAACAGTAAAATTTATAGAATGAGCTAGCTATTTAATTTAACAGGAAATGGTTTATATCTACATTCTTAGCATAAGGCACAAATATCATCAACATATCTATACCACTTAGCTCTATTGGGAAGGATAGTGTTAGCAATCTGTTTCGAAAATTCCATATATGTTACTAAGAACAGGTGAAAGAGGATTTCCCATTGCCATACCAAACTTCTGAGTGAATGGGAAATCCTCTTCACCTGTTCTTAGTAACTTATATATGGAATTTTTCGAAACAAGATTGCTTAACACTATCCTTCCCAATAGAGCTAAGTGGTATAGATATGTTGATGATATTTTGTGCCTTATGCCTAAGAATGTAGATATAAACCATTTCCTTGTTAAATTAAATAGCTTAGCTCATTCTATAAATTTTACTGTTGAATTTGAAGTAAATAACTCATTGCCCTTCCTAGATGTTTTTATTATTAAGGGTAACATTGATTTTAAATTTAAAATTTACAGAAAACCTACAAATAATTGTTCCTATGTACACTATTACTCTTCACATCAAGATAGAGTTAAAGTGTCGGTTTTTTCTTCAATGTTTTTGAGAGCTTTACGTATTTGTAGTCCAGAGTTCATAGATGAAGAAATCTCTAAAATTTATGAAATAGCTAATGATTTAAAATACCCAAGAAACATAATTGATAAATCTTTAAAATAGCTAGGAATACTTTTACAATCCAAAAAGGGACAACCAACCTTATTCAACCAAAATATGTTGGTTCTCCTACCATGAAAACTTGGTTGATATGCCTTCCTTTCTTAAGAATTTTAATATCAAAGTTGTATTTAAAAATCTTGATACAGTAAAAAGACTTTGATAAAAATTCCCAAAATGCTGACGGATGTGTCTATAAGATTCCCTGTAAAATATGCGATAAAGTTTATTATGGTCAAACTGGTAAAAGTCTTGAACTAAGATTAAAACAACATAAATATAGCATTAGAACTGGACAAGATTCTAATGCTCTATTTATTCATGTGAGAGATTTTAACCATCCAATTGATTTTCAAAATGCTGAGAAGGTTGTATCAAGCAAGTCCATGGTTGAGAGAAATATAATAGAATCATGTTTCATTAAAAGCAGTTTTGAAAATAATATGAATATTTCTTTTGGTTTATATAAATTGGATTCATTTATAATTAATAAAATTTGGGAAGAATTTAATGATAAATTGGACTAATCTTAATTCTTGGGAAGAGTTTCAGGTCATACAGATTGCGAGAAGGACTTGGGGGTGATGGTAAGCAGCAACCTTAAACCAAGACAGCAATGCCTAAGCGTACGTAATAAGGCAAATAGATTACTGGGATTTATATCAAGAAGTGTTAGCAACAGAAGTCCAGAGGTTATATTACAGCTTTATACATCATTAGTAAGGCCTCACCTAGATTACGCAGCTCAGTTCTGGTCTCCATATTACAGAATGGACATAAATTCGTTAGAAAACATTCAGCGTAGAATGACTAAATTAATACATAGCATTAGAAATCTTCCTTACGAAGAAAGATTGAAGACCCTAAAATTACATTCACTTGTAAGACGTAGAATGAGGGAGACATGATCGAGGTATACAAGTGGAAAATGGGTATTAACAAAGGGGATATAAATAAGGTCTTGAGGATATCTCTCAAGAGAGAACCCGCAATAATGGATTCAAGTTAGATAAGTTTAGATTTAGAAAGGATATAGGAAAGTATTGGTTTGGAAATAGGGTAGTTGATGAGTGGAACAGTCTGCCTAGTAGGGTTATTGAAGCTAGGACCTTGGGTAGTTTCAAATTTAGGTTGGATAAATTCATGAGTGAGAGGGGTTGGATTTGAGTGGGACTCGCACATGAGTGGGTAGAAATGTCAAAGCTTATTTCTTGGGTAGCATTGAAAATTGGGTTGAGCAAATATTCTGTTAGTGGGACGGATTGTGAAGGACCTGCCTAGTATAGGCCAACAGGCCTGCTGCAGTGTTCCTCCTTTCTTATGTTCTTATGTTCTTATGTTGTCCTTTCTTATGTTCCTCTTCACAGAGTCGTGAGATGTTACGCTACTGTGAGGTGTAGTCTTTGTTAGTGTGATGTGACTGTGAGGTGTAGTCTCGCCCCTTATATAAGCCCTTCTTGTCATGTTTCCTGTTATAGTTCCTTGATAATGTGAGTAGTCACGAAAGCGCTTGGAATTCTTCTATTTTTTCATAGTGGTTTTCTTGCATATATATATATATATATATATATATATATATATATATATATATATATATATATATATATATATATATATATATATATATATATATAAACTAGTTAGACACGCATGTTTTTCAACGTGAAGTGAAACCATTGTTGGCTGGTGTTACTAGAAAGAAGTCATTAATTTTTTTAGGCATTTTTAATGCTACAAATCCGTATCAAAATACTTTAAAATGTTGTGCTAGTAAACACAGTAAAAAATAAAAAAAGATCCTTTCCATCTAGTGCAGCGCCCTCATCCAAAATCATTTTATTTTGGAATGCCATATAATCAAAAACCTGCTCCTGTGTATGCCCATGCTTATGGATTATTTTTTTTTGGTGGCTCTGCTTTCATGGGAACTGAGCGAAATTAACACAAACCAAGAAACATTGAGAACTATGTGTTAGATTTTCTAATGAACACTTTAGTAAGATAATGTTGACTTTTGTTATTCACTTTCCATATACCGGGAGACCAGTGTGATAACATTGTATATTATATACCGGGAGGCCGAGCTGGCAACATTGTATATTATATCCCGGGAGGCCGGTCTGGTAACATTGTATATTATTACACCTGGAGGCCCTTCTGGCAACATTATATATTGTATACCGGGAGACCCGTGTGAAAACCTTGCTTATATGCCAGGAGGATCAGGAGGATCCATCTGGTAATATTATATATATTGTATACCCGGTGGTGTTGCCTGTGTGGCAACACCACCCGGAAGACTGATACCATCAGAGGTGATTACTGAGACAGTCAAGAGGTGTGTGACGTGTGTGATGAAATATATACACACAGCCTCCCACAACCACCACCACCACAACCACGACAGCAACCACCACAACCACCACCACCACAACCACGACAGCAACCACCACAACCACCACCACCACAACCACGACAGCAACCACCACCACCACAACCACGACAGCAACCACAACTACTACCACTACCACATCCACGACAGCAACCACCACTACTACCACTACCACATCCACGACAGCAACCACCACTACTACCACTACCACAACCATGACAGCAACCACCACTACTACCACTACCACAACCATGACAGCAACCACCAGTACTACCACCACCACAACCACCACTACTACCACCACCACAACCACCACTACTACCACAACCACGACAGCAACCACAA
This sequence comes from Cherax destructor, assembly GCA_009830355.1. Taxonomy (NCBI): domain Eukaryota; kingdom Metazoa; phylum Arthropoda; class Malacostraca; order Decapoda; family Parastacidae; genus Cherax; species Cherax destructor. The sequence continues at coordinate 490,223 of WNWK01000428.1, read as the reverse complement.
CTACTACCACTACCACATCCACGACAGCAACCACCACTACTACCACTACCACAACCACGACAGCAACCACCACTACTACCACCACAACCACGACAGCAACCACCACTACTACCACCACAACCACGACAGCAATCACCACTACTACCACCACAACCACGACAGCAACCACCACTACTACCACCACCAGTAAAACCACCACCAGCACTCAGACAATCAATATCCA
>WNWK01000428.1:372500-487500 GCA_009830355.1 Cherax destructor | reverse complement strand
TGTTGTTAGTCCTATTTCCCTCAACCTTTCTTCATAGGACAGTCCTCTGAGTTGTGGAACTAGCCTTGTTGCAAACCTTTGCACTTTCTCTAGTTTCTTGACGTGCTTGACAAGATGTGGGTTCCAGACTGGTGCTGCATACTCTAGTATAGGCCTGACGTACACGGTGTACAGTGTCTTGAACGATTCCTTGTTAAGGTAACGGAACGCTAATCTTAGGTTTGCCAGTCGCCCATATGCTGCCGCAGTTATCTGGTTGATGTGTGCCTCCGGAGACGTGCTTGGCGTTATACTCACCCCAAGGTCTTTCTCATTTGACGAGGTCTGCAGCCTTTGTCCACCTAGCCTGTACTCTGTCAGCGGTCTTCTTTGCCCTTCTCCGATCTTCATGACTTTGCATTTGGTTGGATTAAATTCAAGAAGCCAGTTGCTAGACCAGATCTCAAGCTTGTCCAGGTCTGTTTGAAGTCCTGCTTGGTCCTCTCCCGATGTGATTCTCCTCATTATTTTCACATCATCTGCGAACAGAGACACTTCTGAGTCTATCCCGTCCGTCATGTCATTTACATATACCAAGAATAGCACTGGTCCTAGGACTGACCCCTGCGGTACACCGCTCGTCACAGGCGCCCACTGTGATACCTCATCACGCACCATGGCCCGTTGTTGCCTCTCTGTGAGGTATTCCCTGATCCATTCCAGTGCCCTTCCTATTATTCATGCCTGTTCTTCCAACTTCTTTACTAATCTCATATGAGGAACTGTGTCGAAGGCCTTCCTGCAGTCCAGGAAAATGCAATCAACCCACCCTTCTCTCTCTTGCCTTACTTCTGTTACTTTATCATAGAACTCCAGGAGGTTTGTTACACAGGATTTGCCTTCCCGGAATCCATGCTGTCTGGCGTTGATTAACCTGTTCAGCTCGAGGTGCTCCAACATTCTTTTCCTGATGATTTTCTCCAAGACTATACACTATACACGTAAGTGACACCGGTCTATAGTTCAGTGCCTCTTTTCTGTCTCCTTTTTTAAAGATTGGGACTACGTTGGCCTTCTTCCATACCTCAGGTAGCTGCCCAGTTTCAAGGGATGCGTTTTATATTATGGTAAGTGGCACACTCAGTACCTCAGCTCCTTCCCGAAGAACCCACAGGGAGATATTGTCCTGACCCATCTTCTTTGAGGCATCAAGGTCACTGAGTAACTGCTTCACCTCCCCCTCAGATGTGTGTATGCCCTCCAGCACTTGATACATCCCTTGTTGGTGACGCACCCCGTCCTGTCTACCCAGCTGTTTTCCTTCCTCCACTGTGTGCGCGTGTGTGTGTGTGTGCTTCCCTAATTTTCTTTACCCAGGTCGAGTCACGGTTCCTGGCCCGGAGTGTCTCACTCGATCGGTTACCCCTGGTGACCTTCACCCTGAAGCTCTGTCGTACCTCTCCTTGAAGCTGTGTGTTATATTTGCGTCTGTTGCCTCCCCTTATAAGTCACTCCACTTGTTTTTAGCTTTATTTTTATCTTTTGAGTCAATAAAGACGGAAAGCAACGAACGCACCAGCAAAGGTGCACTTGTGTTTCTTCACCCGTGCACCCAATACAACAGTTCACCCGTGCACCCAATACAACAGTTCACCCGTGCACTCAATACAACGATTTACCCGTGCACTCGCCACAACCGTTCACTCGTTGTGACGTAGTGTATTCAACAAAAGAGTTCACTCGTGCACTCACCACAACGGTTCACCAGTGCACTAAATACAACAGCTCACCCGTGCACTCAATACAACGACTCGTGCACTCCATACAACAGTTCACCACTGCACTCACCATAACAGTTTGCCCGTGCACTCACTAAAGCAGTTCACTCGTGCACTCAACAGTTCACTCAGAGTTTGCTAATTTATGAGACAAAAACGACCTGTCGTTGATACGCTTCCGGCCTCGGGGACTGACGCGACCTTCCTTACTGCAAAGGAAGACTTTAATTAAACTTTACTCAGCTTTATTAGACATTTTCAAGGCTTATTATTATTAGAATTTATTAGTTTGGCTTAGCTGTAGTTGTTGGCATTTTAATTTTAATTCATACGGGTTCCACACACACACACACACACACACACACACACACACACACACACACATATATATATATATGTATATATATATATATATATATAATATATATATATATATATATTATATATATATATATATATATATATATATATATATATATATATATATATGATATATATATATATATATATATATATATATATATATATATATATATATATATATATATATATATTTTTATTTTTTATTAACACATCGGCCGATTCCACCAAGGCAGGGTGGCCCGAAAAGAAAACTTTCATCATCATTCACTCCATCACTGTCTTGCCAGAAGGGTGCTTTACACTACAGTTATAAAACTGCAACATTAACACCCTCCTTCAGAGTGCCGGCACTGTACTTCCCATCTCCAGAACTCAAGTCCGGCCTGCCGGTTTCCTGAATCCCTTCATAAATGTTACTTTGCTCACACTCCAACAGCACGTCAAGTATTAAAACCATATGCCTCCATTCACTCCTATCAAATACGCTCACACATGCTTGCTGGAAATCCAAGCCCTCGCACAAAAACTTCCTTTACCCTCCCTCCAACCTTTCCTAGGCCGACCCCTACCCGCCTTCCTCCACTACAGATTTATACACTCTCGAAGTCACTCTGTCTCGTTCCATTCTCTCTACATGTCCAAACCACCTCAACAACCCTCCTCAGCTCTCTGGACAATCGTTTTGGTAATCCTGCACCTCCTCCTAATTTCCAAACTCCGAATTCTCTGCATTATATTCACACCACACATTGACCTCAGACATGACATCTCCACTGCCTCCAGCCTCTCCTCGTTGCAACATTCATCACCCATGCTTCACACCCATATAAGAGCGTTGGTATAACTATACTCTCATACATTCCCTCTTTACTTCCATGGACAAGGTTCTTGTCTCCACAGACTCCGAAGTGCTCCACTCACCCTTTTCCCTCATCAATTCTATGATTCACCTCATCCTTCATAGACCCATCCGCCGACATGTCCACTCCCAAATATCTGAATACATTCACCACCTCCATACTCTCCCCTCCAATCTGATATCCAATCTTTCGTCACCTATTCTTTTTGTTATTCTCATCACCTTACTCTTTCCTATATTCACTTTCAATTTTCTTCTTTTACACACCCTACCAAATTCATCCACCAACCTCTGCAGCTTTCTTCAGAATCTCCCAAAAGCACAGTGTCATCAGCAAAAGCAACTGTGACAACTCCCACTTTGTATTTGCTTCTTTATCTTTTAGCCCAACACCTCTTGCCAAGACCCTCGCATTCACTTCTCTTACAACCCCATCTATAAATATATTGAACAACCACGGTGACATCACACATCCTTGTCTAAGGCCCACTTTTACTGGGAAATAGTCCCCTTCCCTCCTACACACTCTAACCTGAGCCTCACTATCCTCATAAAAACTCTTCACTGCTTTCAGTAACCTTCCTCCTATTCCATACACCTGCAACATCTGCCACATTGCCCCCTATCTACCCTATCATACGCCTTTTCCAAATCCATAAATGCCACAAAACATCTTTACCCTTATCCAAATACTGTTCACCTATATGTTTCACTGTAAACACTTGGTCTACACACCCCTACCTTTCCTAAAGCCCCTTGTTCATCTGCTATCCTGCTTTCTGTTTTACTCTTAATTCTTTCAATAATAACTCTACCATACACTTTACCAGGTACACTCAACAGACTTATTCCCCTATAATTTTTGCACTCTCTTTGTCCCCTTTGCCTTTATACAAAGGAACAATACACGCTCTCTGCCAATCCCTAGGTACCTTACCCTCTTCCATACATTTATTAAATAATAGCACCAACCACTCCAAAATTATATCCCCACCTGCTTTTAACATTTCTATCTTTATCCCATCAATCCCAGCTGCCTTACCCCTTTCATTCTACCCACTGCCTCACGAACTTCCCTACACCCACAACTGGCTCTTCCACACTCCTACAAGATGTTATTCCTCCTTGCCCTACACACGAAATCACAGCTTCCCTGTCTTCATCAACATTTAACAAATCCTCAAAATATTCTCTCCATCTTCCTGATACCTCTAACTCTCCATTTAATAACTCTCCTCTCCTATTTTTAACTGTCAAATCCATTTGTTCTCTAGGCTTCCTCAACTTATTAATCTCATTCCAAAACTTTTCTTATTTTCAACAAAATTTGCTGATAACATCTCACCCACTCTCTCATCTGCTCTCTTTTACATTGCTTCACCACTCTTTTAACCTCTCTTTTTCTCCATATACTCTTCCTCCTTGCATCACTTCTACTTTGTAAAAACCTCTCATATGCTAACTTTTCTCCCTTACTACTCTCTTTACATCATCATTCCACCAATCGCTCCTCTTCCCTCCCGCACCCACTCGCCTGTAACCACAAACTTCTGCTGAACACTCTAACACTACATTTTTAAATCTACCCCATACATTTTCGACCCCATTGCCTACACTCTCACTAGCCCATCTATCCTCCAATAGTTGTTTATATCTTACCCTAACTGCCTCCTCTTTTAGTTTATAAACCTTCACCTCTCTTTACTTACTGATTCTATTTTCCTTGTATCCCATCTACCTTTTACTCCCACTGTAGCTATAACTAAAAAGTGATCTGATATATCTGTAGCCCCTCTATAAACATGTACATCCTGAAGTCTACTCAACAGTCTTTTATCTATCAATACATAGTCCAACAAACTACTGTCATTACGCCCTACATCATATCTTGTATACTTATTTATCCTTTTTTCTTAAAATATGTATTACCTATAACTAAACCCCTTTCTATACAAAGTTCAATCAAAGGGCTCCCATTATCATTTACACCTGGCACCCCAAACTTACCTACTACACCTCTCTGCATGTTTCTCCCACTTTAGCATTTAGGTCCCCTACCACAATTACTCTCTATTTGGTTCAAAAGTTCCTATACATTCGCTTAACATCTCCCAAAATCTCTCTCTCCTCTACACTCCTCTTCTCCAGGTGCATACACGCTTATTATGACCCACTTTTCGCATCCGACCCTTATTTTAATCCACATAATCCTTGAATTTACACATTTATATTCCCTCTTTTCCTTCCATAACTGATCCTTCAACATTATTGCTACCCCTTCCTTAGCTCTAATCTCTCAGATACTCCTGACTTAATCCCATTTATTTCTCCCCACTGAAACTCGCCTACCCCTTCAGCTTTGTTTCGCTTAGGGCCAGGACATCCAACTTCTTTTCATTCATAACATCGGCAATCATCTCTTTCTTATCATCCGCACTACATCCACGCACATTCAGACAACCCAATTTTATAAAGTTTTTCTTCTCGTTTTTAGTAGATTTGTACAGGAGAAGGGGTTACTAGCCCATTGCTCCCGGCATCTTAGTCGCCTCATACGACACGCATGGCTTACGGAGGAAAGATTCTTTTCCACTTCCCCATGGACAATAGAGAAAATAAAAGGAACAAGAGCTATTAAGAAAAGAAGAAAACCTAGATGTGTGTATGTATATATATGCATGTGTATGCCAGTGTAGTGTGACCTAAAGTGTAAGTAGAAGTAGCTAGATATACCTGTTATCCAGCGTGTTTATGAGACAGAAAAGACACCAGCAATCCTACCATCATGTAAAACAGTTTCAGGTTTCTGTTTCACAGTCACCTGGCAGGACGTAGTACCTCCTGGGTGGTTGCTGTCTACCAACCTACTACCTATATATAATATATATATATATATATATTATATATATATATATATATATATATATATATATATATATATATATATATATATATATATATATATATATATATATATATATATATATATCATTAATATTACGGGTATTCCCATTAATATTTCCAGTAATATTAGGAATATTCCCATGGCCAAAATGGCATTTCCATTTTATTTTCAATTTCTATTTTTTTGGTATTGAAATCTGAAAAATATCTTTGTCTGGTTTTTGCGAGGTGTCTACTTTTCACCTGTGTCTTGAGGTATCTTTGTGATCAACAAATTGTACCTCTGTAACCTGTGGTTTCAACTATTATCTCTTTTCATTTCTTATGTGGTCACAATTTGCGGTCTGTTTCATACATTTTCTTTCTTTTCCTCTATCTCTCTTCCTCTGTCTTTCCCTCTCTCTTTCATATTAAAGTTGTCGTCCACTCTTTTATTGTCGTCCAGGCAACGTTTATTGGAGCGAATTTCCTGCTCACTCTTTTTTGTTCTCTCTCTCTCTCTCTCTCTCTCTCTCTCTCTCTCTCTCTCTCTCTCTCTCTCTCTCTCTCCTTGAAGACCGACGTGACGTCTCGGAAATGTTTTCAATAACATTCTGGACTCCCATATATTTTTTTCCACGCACTGGAGACCTTTTCAACAACTTTCAAAAAAAAATTTCAGACATATTTCCTCATGTCTAGTTCAACGCTCGAAGTTTACCTCTCACACACTGTCTGTTTTACTCTGCAGATTTTTTTCCAGCCTTGACTCTGGTATTTTCAATTAGAAAAACACCGTGTAACTATGAGCTAAAACTTGCTCAATTATAACATTACAAAAAAAGTTTTTTTTTTCGAACTTGGTCTTCGCATCAATATTTTATTAATGTGTAAATATAATAAAGTTTAATTTTTAAGGTATTTTGAGGAATCCCTTTAATGCGAGTTCCTTAAAACAAGAAAGTTCCCTTATACTTGTGTAATTTGATCCCTTTTTCGTTTATATTGCACTATGATGGTTGAATATTTACCTTAGAATTAATGCCTAGAGACAGGGGCCAGGAGCTGTGACTCGACCCCCTGCAACCACAAAAATATTTTGATCCACAAAATGGGAATTAATGTTCTCTGAGTATCTATACCTAAGGATATATACACCGAAATGTGTATATACACTGGAATATTTTTGTTACTATTAGAATAGTTTTAATCAATAAAATCAAATGTTCCTCCTTTATAATGATTGTTGGATAATTGTAGGTTTAAAGCATATCGACTACACGATGGTCATTAAGGTCGTAACTCATTTTTTCACCACCAGTCATGAATGATTTAATCTCAAAAATAGTTATTCTCAGCATATGTACACTCAGAGTTGTATGTCAGTGTGTATATATACGTCACCCGTCGCTCCAGTGACCTGAGCCGCAGGGCAAGCAATTTGTGGGGGATTTAGGGCACGCAACTTGTTGAGGGCCCTCAAAGCAAGCAGTTTGTGGGGTGTTAGAACAAGCAGCTTGATGGGTTTCCATGTCATTACAATTTTATTCTCTTATTGTTTGTAACCAGTGTCCAAAACCCTTATGTGTGGCTCATTTTGCGGGGCGCCCCACAATTAGTGCCCCCAGGTGCTTTTTAATCCGGCACTCTTCATCGGTGCCAGGCAACCCTCGTGTAGACGGCAGGTTTTAAACTGCAATAACCATCTGAGCTTCAGCGATCTTGTACACATCTGTTCCTCTCTAACCTCTGTCTCTACTTTGTGCCTTCTACCTCAGACTTTCCCCTCTTGTACCGCTCATGAACAGTCTCCTTTACCAGTGTCTCTTCACCCCCTTGTCCTCAAGGGAGGGAAGGACGGAGGGGGACCTTGTTGCTTTTAAATGGTTCTTGATCTAAGGAATTAGGGCTACCCTTCCCTGACTTGGGTCAGATCTGACTACCTCCCTTTCCCCAGGAGCTGTATGACGTCTGTGGTGCTTCCCCACGATTACACTATTACTACTACTACTACTACTGCTGCTGCTAATAATAATAATAATAATAATAATGATAAAATTTTTAACTCCTATTTTTTTCTTCGGTGTCAGAGGTTCAAGCGTTGTCACAGACATTTAAAGCTGCAGTTGCTTTCAGAACTCACAATGGAAAGCTTGACAACATGACCATCATCCTTCTGAAGCTTCCCAGCTTTGGCTGACACATTTGATTACATCATGTCCGAAAGACAAAGTGTGCTGGGAAACATTTCTAGGCGATCCAACTGCGTAACTATCACATAGAGAGAGAGATAGAGAGAGAGAGAGACGCGGAAGCACACTTAGCGGATTCCCGTGTCAGGAAATGTCCTGTTTCCTGACGTGTGGCGCGTCAGAACACTTATGCTGTTTCCTGGGGAATATACAGTAACACCACCACCACAACCCTCACCACCATCAACACCACCACCACCACCACCCTCACCACCATCAACACCACCACCAATCTTCTTGATGTCTGAATCCCAGTGACAGCTATTGACAATAGTTAAGAAGACACACGCTCTGAAGAACAAGCCCTGTGTAGAGCTTTATCACATTACGAGATGGTGAAGCTCTGGGACTTGAAGCTCTACACTGAGTGAAACGTTGGGCAAATAAAAACTTGTTTACTACCTTCTCTTATATTCTCCTTGATGTTTCCCTTTTCACCTGTTTACTCTTCAGTCCTGCCTTAGTCCGCCTGTCCGCGTCACACTCCACACATCACAAGAGCCTGGCACGACAACACTATCCTTGAAGCCAGAGTCCAGTGTTGCACTTCAAAACAAATTGATTTCCATGCAGTACCTGGAGAAGGTCTTTTCCGATCGGCTTCAGACTCTAAACTTTCCTCTACCCTTAAGGGCTGCGTTAGTGCCCACCTGAGGTGCGGACGACGTTTCACCCAGTGTAAAGCTGTGTCAAAGCTTCACTCTACAAGCTAGAGCGAAGCAAGTAGCAGCTTCAGACTAAGATATTCTCCCAAGCACTTCTAAGCATCTTACTAGTCCACTTAAGAACAGTAAGACCACTTTGCATTTCTGACCTTAGTCTCGTCTGTTGCACTTAGGGTAAGTGCCTTGATGTCAGCGAAGGGGTCTTTGGATTCAAGGAACCGGAACCACCCTTCCCTTCATTGGATTAAATCTGTTTACCTGCCGTTCCCCATGGGGCTGTGTGACCCCAGCGGGTTTAGCCTTCCCCATATAAATAACAGATACTACTACTACTACTACACAGCATAGATTTGAGCATCTTGAAGATACATATATTGGCAGAGCTTAGCTTCACAATTAAAGGATCCGTTAATCAGCTATTAGTCAAAGACACATATTCATTGCTGTTTACTGATGATCCAAAACTGACCAGAAGTATACCAACTGAAGAGGATGGCAAGAAAGTCTCAAAAAGTTTTCTGCAGACTTTGGAAACGAACCAAGACGAGGCTGCAAAATTATAAGGGAGAGGGAAGCCATGAGGATGGAGACAGGGGAAAGGGAAACCATGAGGATGGAGACAGGGAAAGGGAAACCATGAGGATGGAGACAGGGAAAGGGAAACCATGAGGATGGAGACAGGGAACCATGAGGATGGAGCAGGAAAGCCTGGGATGGAGACAGGGAAAGGACCATGAGGATGGAGACAGGGAAAGGAAGCCATGAGGATGGAGACAGGGAAAGGGAAGCCATGAGGATGGAGACAGGGAAAGGGAAACCATGAGGATGGAGACAGGGAAAGGGAAACCATGAGGATGGAGACAGGGAAAGGGAAGCCATGAGGATGGAGACAGGGAAAGGGAAACCATGAGGATGGAGACAGGGAAAGGGAAGCCATGAGGATGGAGACAGGGAAAGGGAAACCATGAGGATGGAGGCAGGGGAAAGGAAGGCCATAAGGTTGGCCTCAACAACGACAGTTGATTCTTCGTTAACTTCACAAATAAGAGTTGATTCTGCGTTAACCTCACCAACGAGAGGTGACTCTGCGTTAATCCACACTGTCAGATTAATTTACTCGAGGGCCTCCACGGGCATGCCCCCAAAATTCAGACAATTCAAAACCAACAATTCCTGAGAAGGAATTGTTGGCTTTGACAGATAAAATCATTATCGCTAGAATGTTTTTCTTTTTGTTTCGTTCTGTTCTTCTCGCCTTCGTTTCCCTTCTTTCCTTCATTTCGTTCTTCATTTCAGCCTTTCCCACTTCATTTTTCTTCTAATGGCGTCATTTCTCTCTTGCTTTCTTGGAAATCAATCTTCTTTCCCCCTAACTTTCTTCTTCCTTTCCTTCTTCCCTCTTTTCCTACCTTCTTCGTTTCATTTTTCCTTGCTTTCCTGCCCTCTGCTTCCTAAGGAACACTGCTGGAATACTTTGGGACAAAATAACAACACAAGAACTGCTCTCTTGTCAGACAACTTGGGCAACACAAGATTTTTAGTGTTCCCTTTTGTCTGTTGTTGTCTTACTTGCTTAACTTCTGCACTAAAACTGTTGTAGGAAATGATGCTAAGACGATTTTCTTTGGATTGGCTGTAACAGACTCGTGTGTACATACACACGTATATACTTACATACATACAAACGAGAGTCCCAGTATCATCATTCTACGTCAAATGATTTCCTCAGATGAAGTCTACGATTGTAAATATACATAAATAAATAAATAAATAAATATATATATATATATATATATATATATATATATATATATATATATATATATATATATATATATATATATATATATATATATATATATATATATATATATATATATATATATATCTAAATATAAAAATTTTATATATATATTTATATCTAATATGTTTCTCTCTCTCCTCTCCTCCAGTTTGGGAGAGTACAAAAGGATCTTTGCATGCAGATCACTGTTTTTTATTTTCATTCAACGCGATATGTCGTTGATTTAGTCTAATATGTTGAGTCCCTTCCGTCTGCCTTTAGCTCCTTTCCTTGCTTTGGGAGCCGAGATCGTACATCGAGTCCATGGTTATAATTACAAGGCTGCAAAGATGGCCCGGGAAACCAGCAGAGCTCGGAGGTGTAAAAACTTCAGCGGCATGTCTCAGTACGTTAGGGACCCTCGCTTAGTGAAACATTGCCCTGTTTCCTCCCAGATCTGCCTTCGCTACTAAACTTGCCATTCTTAGGAAGCCGGACGCTCCTGCACAGTGTAAACCATGGTTATATGTCTACCATAATAAAGGATGGACGGAACCCTCCTCGACTAGGAAACCATCAACTTCGGCGGCATGTTTCCTGCTGTGCAACAGGGTCAGGTCTTTGTTTTTTCCTTGCTGTGTGCAACAACCATGGTTATGCGTTCTTGCAGGTGCCACAACCGGTGTTTCAATACAACGGCGGGCTAATGCCTGTCTTCTGGCATACAACGGCAGTAACTCTCTGACTAGCAGTTGTTCGCTGCAACATCGGCAAGGTTTCTTGTTGTTCTTGCTGTGTGCAACATCGGCAGGTCTATGTTGTTCTTGCTGTGTGCAACAACGGCAGGTCTATGTTGTTCTTGCTGTGTGCAACAACGGCAGGTCTATGTTCTTGCTGTGGAGAAAATATACAATCTGACTACCCCATCTCTTTTCTGTCTAATCTCCGCCAGTCTTGCGCGCGTTTCTATTAGATTTGGGAGACAGCATTTTCAGTTTTTGAAATCGTGTTGTTACTCTGAGAATAATCCTATTTTCTCTATGTGTTCTATTTGTTTTTCATTCTGTTTCTCTATGCGTGAAAGACAGTAGTCACTCCAACATTATCTTCGGAAGAGAGTAGTCACTACAGTATGTTCGGGAGACAATAGTTACCCAGAAATCTATTCTCGGGAGACGGTAATTAACCAAACACAGAGCCTGGGAGACAGTGGTCACCAAAGCACTCTGCTTGGTGACCCTCTCCACAACGTAAAGATGACTGAACCTAATTCATGGCGCATGTGTAGGAAGCTGTAGTCAATGAAGTACACTCCCACGCTTCTTGTCCTCAGTGAAGAGGAACCAGCATCGGGGAAGACTGTGTGTGTGAGTGTGTGTGTGTGGGTACTCACCTAGTTTTGATTGCAGGGGTCGAGTTACAGCTGTGTGTGTGTGTGTGTGTGTGTGTGTGTGTGCTCCCTAGTCATCAAGTTTAAAGTATAAGGCTTCAGGGCTCAAGCAGCGGATAGCGCCAGCAAAGCCGAAAACCAATTACCCGGTCTCTTAAAATCTCAAAACAAATATTCGACTCATTTTTTTTTAGGCCACATCCTTCAATATCCAGCTCCTGAATACCCGAATCTCTCTCTCTCTCTCTCTCTCTCTCTCTCTCTCTCTCTCTCTCTCTCTCTCTCTCTCTCTCTCTCTCTCTCTCTCTCTCGTGGCCCTGGTCAGTGACAGGAGAGGACAAGCGTTCATGGTCAAGCCAATTAACCACTTTCCTCGTTCAATATATTTTTTTTACGTGCGGATAGTCGCGGGCAGCAATACAGCCTTGTATATGCCATTTTATATTCCTATTTAAAATCGTACGATATAATTATTAGAAGTGCCGAGTTGAAGGCCCCAGTGTGAGGGATTGACCCATGGGGAGAGAGGTTTAGCCACAGGGGAGAATGTAGAACCCCAGGGAGAAGATATGACCCATGGGGGAATACGAGACACCAAGAAGAGTGAGCTATAGCCCCAGTGGAATGGGAGACCCACACATGGTGAAGGAGGCGATCCAACCAACCCACACCTGGTGGAGGAGGCTCTCCAACCAACCCACACCTGGTGGAGGAGGCTCTCCAACCAACCCACACCTGATGGAGAAGGCTCTCCAACCAACCCACACCTGGTGGAGGAGGCTCTCCAACCAACCCACACCTGGTGGAGGAGGCTCTCCAACCAACCCACACCTGGTGGAGGAGGCTCTCCAACCAACCCACACCTGGTGGAAGAGGCTCTCAAACCAACCCACACCTGACCACTCAATGTCAACAATACCAAAAAAACGTACATAAATTAGAACAATTGCTCCAGACTGTTTACATTAATATAAACATCAATACAATCCACCTGCCTTCCAGTCCTCAGGCGACGAATGACACTGACGGGTTCAACGCTGGAACACAACGCTGATAATGATGAACGACTAAGCCATCAGAAAACAGAGGTTCGAGACTGCACAGTTCTGATTAAACACCAGCATGATTTTTAATATTCTGATTATTAATGACTGGAATTCTGCAACGATTATATATCTGTGTGGTGCTACTTTGATGTGATGAAGCTGTGTGTGTGTGTGCGTGTGCGTGTGTGTGCGTGTGTGTGTATGTGTGTGTGTGTGTGTGTGTGTGTGTGTGTATGTGTGGGTGTGTGTGTGTGTGTGTATGTTTATGTGTATGTTTTAAGCGGCAGGTCCATGTCCTAAGACTCAACCATAGCAACCAAGAATAGGTGAGTGACACACACACACACACACACTCGTATGTCTGACGTGTCTACAACACCTGTGTTGATACACCCAAATGAATGTACACTACGTCTAAATCCTCACGTCTACATCTGATGTTTCTACGACAAATATATGTACAACTCACAGACGAGTCTTCACTACACCTCTGTGTTACACCTCTGTGTTAAACCCCTGTGTTACACCCCTGTGTTAAACCCCTGTGTTACACCCCTGTGTTAAACCAATGTGTTACACCTCTGTGTTAAACCCCTGTGTTACACCCCTGTGTTAAACCAATGTGTTACACCCTGTGTTAAATACCTGTGTTACACCCCTGTTTTAAACCAATGTGTTACATCCCTATGTTAAACCCTGTGTTATATCCCTGTGTTAAACCAGTAATAAACCTATGTTGCACCTCTGCGTCACACCCCTGGCAACAAAGTAATTGCTCTTCTTGATTCTGTCTTCTTTGTTCATGCTCTGAATTAATGAGGCCATTTATGGGGAGGCCAACGCCCTCTACAGGTGAGCGATTTCTATAATGTCCCGGTGATACAAGATAGCTAATACATGCAAGTATATAATTGCTATTGGTTGGAAAAGGAATAATCTGATATACTGTACATGCATAATAATATATCGTCTGAAGAGGGTCTCTCGTTAGACAAAATATTCACGTTATTTCGATACTGTTGGCTGTAGGTTATTCTTAGATAATAGCATCATATTTAAAGATTATTATAGCTTATTATTCCAGCAAGCATGCGTGAGGGTGTAAGATAGGAGTGAATGGAGACAAAGGGTTTTCAGGACTTGACGTGCTGTTGGAGTGTGAGCAAGGTAACATTTATGAAGGGATTCAGGGAAACCGGCAGGCCGGACTTGAGTCCTGGAGATGGGAAGTACAGTGTCTGCACTCTGAAGGAGGGGTGTTAATGTTGCAGTTTTATAACTGTAGTGTAAAGCACCCCTCTGGCAATACAGTGATGGAGTGAATGATGAAAGTTTTTCTTTTTCGGGCCACCCTGCCTTGGTGGGAGACGGCCGATGTGTTAATAAATAAAACAATTATTTATTAGAAAGAGCTTTACCTGTGTCTGTAAGACTGAGAAGGTAGAAACCTGCTGTGAGGCAGGTAACACATCACTAGGTTCCCCAGCAACTCCAGATTAATAACAGTCAAAATGAAATGAGATTGGAATATAATTAGAACATATGCTAAACCCATGTAGGCTACTGAATGCTGTTTTTATGTCAGATGCTGTTCTTGAAGCAGTGATGGGCTGAAACATAAGCAAAGTGCTTTTTTTCGTATAATTTAGAATTATTGCAAAATGTTAAAAAATATACATTTTTCAACCCCTCTTAAGAACTGACCCTCATGACTATCTGATCCTGTTTAGCAAGAAATATGAGCAGGTAATAAGTAACAGAAATGTTCCTGGAGAAATAAAATGAAAAAAGTTAACGAAGTAACTGTTGCTGTATAAATCACTTTAGGTAGGTATAAGTACATGAAATAACATAATGTAATTTACACGAGACGGAATTACCTGGGTTAGTGGGACCCTGCGCATATATCAGCAATCATGTAACTACCTAATTAGATATGAAGAATACGGAAGACCAGTGGTTTCACTCACAATAATTGCGAGTGAAACGAGTGTAGGGAGCTGTAAGGGGTGTGTGAGAGGGCTGCAAGGGGTGTGTGAGAGGTCTGTAAGGGGTGTGTGAGAGGGCTGCAAGGGGTGTGTGAGAGGGCTGTAAGGGGTGTGTGAGAGGGCTGTAAGGGGTGTGTGAGAGGTCTGTAAGTCAGTCACGTGGTGGCAGTCATTCGTCTGCATGGTATGTGTTAGGTTATGGCCCTCGACTTCTACTTTCCCAGGAATCGAACTTCGCACCAAAATTCAAAGGGAGATTGCCGTGCCAGAAGGGTGAATAATGATCAGGTGTGTCTAATGGAACAGAATATTTATCTCACCAATCCGGCACCATGTCAGCTGCCACGTGACTGACTCCTTCACTCGACCTTCACCAGGACGGCAACAAGGCAGACACTTCACTGGAAGGCTCAGGCCCGTCAGGACTGAAGAACTAAGGACGTCGAAGTAGACAGAAACACCCATGGGAGGTAATCAAGTCTAATCCAAGGAAAGGAAAGGCAGCACCAATCCTTCGGATCAAGAGCCTTTCAATGGCATTAAAGCTCCTCCCCCACTGACGGGATTAATTTGCTGAGTGTTTGAAGTCTGTGTTTGCTGTTGATGCTGTTACAAGGTATGGACCCCATACCACAGCTGTATGACCCATGTGGGTCATAGAACTGCCTTCCTTTTAATATAATCTCATTCCTGTATGATTCAGTTTCGCTCTAATATAAGTTATCAGTAGTTTTTTAAGTGTTCAGCATGAAGAAAGATTGACAGGCAGAATAACAGAGGAATTTTGGCAGATTATATTAATCACCTTTGAATCATTCTCTCTCTCTCTCGCTCTCTCTCATTATATATCCCCTAAACAAATGAAAAAGAAAAGTAACAGGAAGTATAGAATTGAGAAATTTTAAAGGTCAGATGGAAAATAAATAATCTTCCCGAGTTGGGACAAAATATGCTGATGAGAAAAATGATATTAATTTTTTTTTTTGCCAGCTGCTGCAACGAGGGAAAGTGTCGAGTGTTAATAGTATTTATGAAACACTGACGCCACATGAGTTTCAACAGGCTGAAAGCAGCGGCATACACTTGCAGGTGTTTAAACACACACACACACAAACACAAGCCTGTTTCATTACCTCAGAGGATCCTCTAGGTTCCTCACCCCAGAGAACCTTCCAGTTAGGTTCCTGTACCCTCGCTCCATCTCCCTGTGCTTCGGCGCCCATCGTTTCGTTGCCAGAAACCCGCCATAGTCTGTGATAAGCAGCCAGGTGCCTGGAAATCAAATTGGCGCACCTCTTCATGTCCTTCTTGATGGCTGGAGTGACAGAACCGACCCTGAGACAGTAAGGAGTTCTAAGACTAGCCAGGACGGCGTCCCTCTAAGACTAGCCAGGACGGCGTCCCTCTAAGACTAGCCAGGACGGCGTCCCTCTAAGACTAGCCAGGACGGCGTCCCTCTAAGACTAGCCAGGACGGCGTCCCTCTAAACTAGCCAGGACGTCCTAAGACTAGCCAGGACGGCGTCCCTCTAAGACTAGCCAGGACGGCGTCCCTCTAAGACTAGCCAGGACGGCGTCCCTCTAAGACTAGCCAGGACGGCGTCCCTCTAAGACTAGCCAGGACGGCGTCCCTCTAAGACTAGCCAGGACGGCGTCCCTCTAAGACTAGCCAGGACGGCGTCCCTCTAAGACTAGCCAGGACGGCGTCCCTCTAAGACTAGCCAGGACGGCGTCCCTCTAAGACTAGCCAGGACGGCGTCCCTCTAAGACTAGCCAGGACGGCGTCCCTCAATCAAGTGTAATCATAAGGTCGTTAAAATAATGTCATAAGAAAAAGACAAAGTTACTTTGCCTTACGAAGTGATTTGGTTACATGAATCTTTATCAAATGCATAAAATACGACAACAAACGATGTATATTTAGTGGCGTGAGTCAGGTGGAGGTGGCGTGAGTCAGGTGGAGGTGGCGTGAGTCAGGTGGAGGTGGCGTGAGTCAGGTGGAGGTGGCGTGAGTCACCTGGGGTACACCTGACAGGTCACGTCACCTGCACCCGAAGGGGGCAAATCGCCTTCCTCTGACCTCAGCCTCTCTCAGCACCTCTCACTTCTCAGCTGAGTATAATGTGAATACTCTGGGACTTCGATTTATTGTATCTTTGTGGTAGAAAAAATAGAAATAAACATTTATTATTATTCTATTATTTTTATTAATAATAATAATAATAATAATAATAATAATTATTATTATTATTAATTATTGTTATATTATTATTATTATTATTATTATTATTATTATTATTATTATTATTATTATTATTATTATTACTATTATTATTATTATTATTATTATTAATTATTGTTATATTATTATTATTTCCTTTTTGGATATTTCATGTATTTAATTAGACTAATATAGTGAAACGTAGTGATAAAAAAATGGTCATCTTTTGCTATATGTGTTTTTATAACCCCCTTTGTCGGCTACGTTACTAATTAACAACTAATTAACAACTTTAATGGTTTTGCAAGCAACATAACTAACAGAAAAACGCCATGTTTGTCTAGTTCATGTTTACCTTGGATCAGCTGGGAAGGGAAGAGTAGAGGGAGAGTCAAAGCGAAAGGGAAGGAGCAAGGGGAAAGAAGGAGGGGAAGGTGGAGGAAAGCGTAAAGTTGAAGAAGGATGCAAGAGGGGAAGGGGGGTAAGAAGGGAAGGGAATAGGAACGATAAAAGGATGAAAGGTTAGATAGAGGAAAGGAGTGGAAGAGAAGGAATAGGGGAAATTGAAGAAGAGGAGGGAAGGGGAAAGTAGGAAGTGTCGAGGGAAGGAGAAGAAGAAGAGGGTATGGAAGGGAAGTGAAGGGAAGGGAAAAGAGGCAAGGAGGTTGAAGGGGTAAAGTGGTGAAGGGAATAAACTTGCATGACAATTTACGTAGTTACTGAAGCTTCGTGTGTGTGTGTGTGTGTGTGTGTGTGTGTGTGTGTGTACTCACCTAGTTCTCACCTAGTTGTGGTTGCAGGGGTCGAGTCATAGCTCCTGGCCCCGCCTCTTCACTGGCCGCTACTGGGTCACTCTCCCTGCGCCATGAGCTTTATCATACCTCTTCTTAAAGCTATGTATGGATCCTGCCTCCACTACATCACTTCCTAAACTATTCCACTTCCTGACCACTCTGTGACTGAAGAAATACTTCCTAACATCTCTGTGATTCATCTGAGTCTTCAACTTCCAACTGTGTCCCCTTGTTGCTGTGTCCCATCTCTAGAACATTCTGTCTCTGTCCACTTTGTCAATTCCTCTCAGTATCTTATATGTTGTTATCATGTCCCCCCTATCTCTCCTGTCCTCCAGTGTCGTCAGGTCGATTTCCCTTAACCTCTCCTCGTAGGACATACCCCTTAGCTCCGGGACTAGTCTTGTTGCAAACCTATGCACTTTCTCGAGCTTCTTCACGTGCTTGGCTAGGTGTGGGTTCCAAACTGGTGCTGCATACTCCAGTATGGGCCTAACGTACATAGTGTACAGGGTCCTGAACGATTCCTTATTAAGATGTCGGAATGCTGTTCTTAGGTTTGCTAGGCGCCCATATGCTGCAGCAGTTATTTGGTTGATGTGCGCCTCAGGAGATGTACGTGTGTGTATGTGTGTGAGTGGTGTGTGTGTGTGTGTTTGTGTGTGTGTGTACTCACCTATTTGTGGTTGCAGGGGTCGAGTCATAGCTCCTGGCCCCGCTATGTGTGTGTGTGTGTGCGCTTGTGACTTTAGTATAATTATCAAATAAATCAGTGTGCACTTTAATAGATCAAAACGAGTTAGGAAGTTATTACCCAAACAAGTACAACAAATACCCAACTTACGTACTCCACCCTGACATTGATGTACTCCACCCTGGCACTGATGTACTCCGCCCTGACATTGATGTACTCCACCCTGGCACTGATGTACTCCACCCTGGCACTGACGTACTCCCCCCTGGCACTGATGTACTCCACCCTGGCACTGACGTACTCCACCCTGGCACTGACGTACTCCACCCTGGCACTGACGTACTCCCCCCTGGCACTGACGTACTCCACCCTGTCACTGATGTACTCCACCCTGGCACTGATGTACTCCACCCTGGCACTGATGTACTCCACCCTGCCACTGATGTACTCCACCCTGCCACTGATGTACTCCGCCCTGGCACTGACGTACTCCACCCTGGCCCTGACGTACTCCACCCTGGCCCTGACCTACTCCACCCTGGCCCTGACGTACTCCCCTCTGGCACTGATGTACTCCACCCTGGCACTGATGTACTCCACCCTGCCACTGATGTACTCCACCCTGCCACTGATGTACTCCACCCTGCCACTGACGTACTCCACCCTGCCACTGACGTACTCCACCCTGGCACTGATGTACTCCACCCTGCCACTGATGTACTCCACCCTGCCACTGATGTACTCCACCCTGGCACTGACGTACTCCACCCTGGCACTGACGTACTCCACCCTCGCGGTGTCAGAACAAGTTTCTCACAGCATATGTCTCAGCGCGTAGGTGTTCCCCTCTACACGCTGCGTAACCTCGACACATTTTTTCCCCTCTCTGCTTTATATTTTGAAACACGTTTGGGTACAGCCTTCAAAAAACTTTTATTCACTTTGATACTCCTACGTGTAACATCCACGCAGACACAAGTTCATCAAAGAGTTTTAATAAGAAAAAAGTTTAATAACAAAAACAACATCTCTCATGCTAGCTAAAAGGCAGTCGAATGGTTAGAAAGACGGGTTAGTGGAGGCTGCATCGTGAATTCGACGCACATCCATACCTTGATAAAAAATTAATTCCAATCGTTCAAATCTATTATTATTTTCAGAAGCAACGAGTCTTATATTTCGTAGCATTAGCGAAAACCTGTGCCTTACAGTGGCATTGATGCACTGGAGCAGTGTAAGAGGTACGAGACTCCTGGAGAGATGCATCAGCATTCTCCCCAGGCGCTGTGAGGAAGCTGCAACATCCTTTCCAGGCGCTGTGAGGAAGCTGCAACATCCTTTCCAGGCGCTGTGAGGAAGCTGCAACATCCTTTCCAGGCGCTGTGAAGAAGCTGCAACATCCTTTCCAGGCTCCTTAAGGTTTGGAAGACAGATACATTATCTTCCCCAGGCTCTGGAAGGCTACATTATCTTCACCAGGCTCTGGAAGACTACATTATTTTCACTATTTTCTGGAATGTTACATCATCATGTTCACCAGGCTCTGGAAGACTACATTATCTTCACCAGGCTCTGGAAGACTACATTATCTTCACCAGGCTCTGGAAGACTACATTATCTTCACCAGGCTCTGGAAGACTACATTATCTTCACCAGGCTCTGGAAGACTACATTATCTTCACCAGGCTCTGGAAGACTACATTATCTTCACCAGGCTCTGGAAGACTACATTATCTTCACCAGGCTCTGGAAGACTACATTATCTTCACCAGGCTCTGGAAGACTACATTATCTTCACCAGGCTCTGGAAGACTACATTATCTTCACCAGGACCTGGAAGACTACATTATCTTCACCAGGCTCTGGAAGACTACATTATCTTCACCAGGCTCTGGAATACTACATTATCTTCACCAGGCTCTGGAAGACTACATTATCTTCACCAGGCTCTGGAAGACTACATTATCTTCACCAGGACCTGGAAGACTACATCATCTTCACCAGGCTCTGGAAGACTACATCATCTTCACCAGGCTCTGGAAGACTACATTATCTTCACCAGGCTCTGGAAGACTACATTATCTTCACCAGGCTCTGGAAGACTACATTATCTTCACCAGGCTCTGGAAGACTACATTATCTTCACCAGGCTCTGGAAAACTACATTATTTTCACCAGGACCTGGAAGACTACATTATCTTCACCAGGCTCTGGAAGACTACATTATCTTCACCAGGACCTGGAAGACTACATTATCTTCACCAGGCTCTGGAAGACTACATTATCTTCACCAGTCTCTGGAAGACTACATTATCTTCACCAGGCTCTGGAAGACTACATTATCTTCACCAGGACCTGGAAGACTACATTATCTTCACCAGGCTCTGGAAGACTACATCATCTTCACCAGGCTCTGGAAGACTACATTATCTTCACCAGGCTCTGGAAGACTACATTATCTTCACCAGGCTCTGGAAGACTACATTATCTTCACCAGGCTCTGGAAGACTACATTATCTTCACCAGGCTCTGGAAAACTACATTATTTTCACCAGGACCTGGAAGACTACATTATCTTCACCAGGCTCTGGAAGACTACATTATCTTCACCAGGACCTGGAAGACTACATTATCTTCACCAGGCTCTGGAAGACTACATTATCTTCACCAGGCTCTGGAATACTACATTATCTTCACCAGGACCTGGAAGACTACATTATCTTCACCAGGCTCTGGAAGGTTAAGTCATCTTCTTTAGACATGCTTCCAGCCTACTTTCCCGTGATGGGAAGGGAAGGAGGGACGGGCAACAAAGGCAAAAGAGGAACTTTTAATATTTTTTTACCCTGACGTTAGCTGTTCCCTGGTCCGCATCTTCCCAGCATCTTAAGAAAACTAATTTCCGTGTTTAAGGAAATTTCTCCGCAATTCAGAAGCTTTAATATCGAAAGGGTAAGTATAACATCATCCACAAAGGCAATGGAGAATGCGCAAATACTTTTATACTACTACTACTACTAATAATAATAATCATTATTATTATTAGCTCGATTTTCTTGGATCAAGAGCCCTTCATTAGCATCGAGGTACTCCTTTCCCTCAAGGAGATGATACCACCACATCTGGGACATTTAAATCACCACGCGTCTGAGAGATTGAAACCTAGGCGCGTCTGGGACATTTAAACCTAGGTGCGACTGGGTAATTTAAATGTAGGATCGACTGGGTTGACACGACGACCCAGACGCGCCGGTTCGTCGAGAGAGAGAGAGAGAGAGAGAGAGAGATGAGTACTTACTTGGAGTGGTTCGAAACCACTGAGGAATAGCAGATAAGACCCAGGGGAGAGGAAGAGAAGAAACGAGCACCTCAGCAGAGAGTGACAAGATGAACGAGCGCCTGGAACGCCCCCTGAACGACCTCAGTAAAATATTACCATATATCTGCGTGAGGTCAAGTTAAAAGATTCTTCAAGGCGTTCAAGACACTAGCGTCAGCAGGAGAAAATACCCCCCTCCCCCCGCTGCAACTACTTCAGATCCCACTGTGAATACTGTGACTGTTGTTATACCCTGTGTCTGTTGTTACTCTCTGTGACTGTTGTTATACCCTGTGACTGTTGTTACTCTCTGTTACTGTTGTTATACCCTGTCACTGTTGTTACTCTCTGTGATTGTTGTTATACCCTGTGACTGTTGTTACTCTCTGTGATTGTTGTTATACCCTGGGACTGTTGTTACTCTCTGTGACTGTTGTTATACCCTGTGACTGTTGTTACTCTCTGTGACTGTTGTTATACCCTGTGACTGTTGTTACTCTCTGTGACTGTTGTTATACCCTGTGACTGTTGTTACTCTCTGTGACTGTTGTTATTATGAGGTTGTTGTTACACTCTGGCTGTTGTTACTATGGGGTTTTCACACTCAGTGACTGTTGTTATTATGGGTTGTCACAGTCTGTGACTGTTGTTATTATGGAGGTGCTGTTACACTCTGTGACTGTGGTGTTATTATTCGTAGAATAGAGTCTGCTAAGTCATCTGTCATTTAACTGAACCTGACCTCTGGTGGAGAGCCTTCTGCTATACTATACTTGACTCGCACACCTAGATAATACACGACAGTTCTTAATCTAGGTCGAGGTAGATGGTTCTTCTCAACAGACAGCCTCGGTGTGGACTTTCAAGTCTTCTGCTGTCTGTTTTTCCCATGTTAACCTACTGTGTTGGGGAAGGGAACAAAAAGGCTCAGTGTCGTGATTGGGGCAGTGTGCCTTTGTAAATGGTCCAAGTCAGACCGAAACGTCGTCGTAAACTCCTGTCTCCTGTGTGCGGGTTGTGTGTTGTGTATTGTGAAAGGTGGAAAAAGAGATACAGTTATGCGATCCTTTACTGACAACGTTTCGAACAGTGTGGGCGAAACGTTGTCAAGCATTTGTGTCTACTTGTTGTCACTACGGTAGTTTTTTAAATGAAAGACTTTCTTATAAGTGATCTCAAACGAAAACAAAAGCCATTTGAGCAAACTTTATTAAGGCGCTTAACTATATGTGAAAACAAGTCTTCAATTACATTACTTTGTCGTGAAGTTAGGTTTAGAGTTATTGACACTATTTAGAAGTAGGAAGATGCCTCTGCTGGTGGTAAAGGTCTCTTAATCCTAGGAATTGGAGCTATTCTACTCTTCCTTAGATTAAATCTGGCTTAGGATTTTTACACAATGATTGTACAATCCGTCAAATCTTCTCGTAAAGAAAGTGAAATTTAGTATAGGTGATTAGTTTCTGGGAGAATGCACTCATTAATATTTTTGGAGAGAGAGAGACGATACAACAAAGGCAGACTTAGTGGAGATTGAAAGAACACACATAACAAGTACACAACTCACATACACGCAAATACATACATACAAACAGACATACACAGTCACACACAGACATACACAGTCACACACACACATACACACACGCACGCACACACACACACATACACACACACTCACGATAATATTACGAATGGTGGGCGCATGCGCAGTGGGCGCTGCTGGTCCATAATAACAGCTGAGGCTAAAGTGAAGCGAACATTCCTTCCCCAGCGTCCACACATGTTGGTCCGCTCAGACGCGCTTGTTCCCCTCTCCCTCCCCTCCTCTCTTCTTTCCCCTCCCTCCCCGAGGCCACACCTCTTCAAACCCTCGCCCCTCCAACACCTCCTCCAACGACCCCTCCAACTCTAGACGTCCTTACAATGCCTTACTGAGAAGTTAGAACTTATAATGGGACGTTCTCCAGTGGAAGGTGTTGCGTATTGTTGCAAATAGCTCCCTTTTTCTATGGGGTGTTGTTTCGAAGAACACTTGCGTAAGTCTTCGAGTGAGACACAGTGAGTGATAGTTACTTTCTGTCTGGTGAAAATTTTGCGGAAACTTTCGTTTATCGAGAACAGTCGGAATCCCTATCTAGGAAGTTTAAAAAACTCGCATATAGAAAACAGGACCAGGATATTGGAATCGACGAAGTGCTGTCGTTCAATAAGAGAAATATGGATACTGCTGGCGTGAGAAATATCTTGAGAGACAGTTAAGTGAGAAACTGACTGATAAGAGATATTCGGAAGTTCTTGTTTTAAGTTTGCTGCTCATGACCAGATAGAATTTGTAGTTCCTGGGACAATACTGAACTTGTGCTGGGTTCGGTAGTTCAGACGGGCAGGTGTTCCTGTCGTTTGAAAGCTGCTATCGCTGTCGCGGCGGCCGGCGACACCGCAGCTACCCCTGTTGCATCCCAACTACCACCACATCTACCACAACTACCACCATCACCACCGCAACTACCACCAATCTACCGTCGTCAAATCATCGACACGCATCAGGCACATAAAAACAATAATTCAACAAGAGCATACTGACGGGGGACTGGTTGAGTCTCGATCCACTGACTACTTAAACCAGTGTGGGTGTCACACTGCCTGTCCTCTCCTGCAGACGAGGTGAGTGAACCATGAAAGACAGAATAATGAAACGAACAAACAACGGAGACATGTAGACACGTCAGAGATACATAGACACAGCAGGGACACGTAGACATAGCAGAGTTACGTAGACACAGCAGAGACACGTAGACACAGCAGAGTTGCGTAGACGCAGCAGAGTTGCGTACACGCAGTAGAGTTGCGTAGACGCAGCAGAGACACTACTACTACTACTACTACTAATAATAATAATAAAAATAATAATAATAATAATAATAATAAACAGTCTCCATCCGAAATGGTAAATTCTACTGAGATTAAATTAATTTCTTCTATTCTATAGAGCTAGATGGGATGAGATCCTATCGGGAGATTTGATCCCATTAGTGGGATTTGATTCCATTAGGCAAATCCCACGCGAATCACAACTTACCCACACCGTGGGGGGAGAAAAACTTTTGACGACGTTTTTGCTCCGTCAACGGCCATTAACAATGGTCGTGGACCATTAACTATGGTCCAGGACTGACCGAAACGTCGCCAAGAGTTTCCTCTCCGCACTTGAGCGTTAGATGTGAGTTGCTGCGGCAACGACAATGCGAAAGTAAGATACACGATGATGTTTATTGACTTTTATTGCGATGACGTTTCGTCCACCAGAGATTTTAATCGATCAACAGAACCCTTGGTGGGCGAAACGTCTTTTCAATACAATGCCATAATAATAATAATAAAATAATTAATGAACACATGTCCATATTGTTCCTGAACAATACTTGTCCGCTAATCACCCTGCTGTTAAATGTTGGTGAATGGCTCTTGAACCCTCCACTTCCTTGGATCAAATCTTCCATACTCCAGGTACCTGCATAACCCTTACCGCTTTATCGCTTCCCGTTGTGTGTTCTCTTGTTACAATGGGACCTCCCTATTGCGGAGAAACACCGCCGCGTTCGCTATATCGGGACGTAAGGTGACAAGCAACAACAAGCAATAACAGACATTAACAACACCAACACCTGGGTGACCAGCAACAACAAGCAATAAGAGACATTAACAACAGCAACACCTGGGTGACAAGCAACAACAAGCAATAACAGACATTAACAACAACAACACCTGGGTGACCAGCAACAAAAAGCAATAACAGACATTAGCAACAACAACACCTGGGTGACCAGCAACAACAAGCAATAACAGACATTAACAACAACAACACCTGGGTGACCAACAACAACAAGCAATAACAGACATTAACAACAACAACACCTGGTTGACAAGCAACAACAAGCAATAAGAGACATTAACAACAGCAACACCTGGGTGACAAGCAACAACGAACAACAACAGACATTAACAACAGCAGCACCTGGGTGACAAGGAACAACGAACAACAACAGACATTAACAACAGCAGCACCTGGGTGACACGCAACAAGAAGCAATAACAGACATTAACAACAGCAGCACCTGGGTGACACGCAACAAGAAGCAATAACAGACATTAACAACAGCAGCACCTGGGTGACACGCAACAAGAAGCAATAACAGACATTAACAACAGCAGCACCTGGGTGACAAGCAACAAGAAGCAATAACAGACATTAACAACAGCAGCACCTGGGTGACACGCAACAAGAAGCAATAACAGACATTAACAACAGCAGCACCTGGGTGACACAAAACAAGAAGCAATAACAGACATTAACAACAGCAGCACCTGGGTGACACAAAACAAGAAGCAATAACAGACATTAACAACAGCAGCACCTGGGTGACACAAAACAAGAAGCAATAACAGACATTAACAACAGCAGCACCTGGGTAACAAACAACAACAAACAACAACAGACATTAACAACAGCAGCACCTGGGTGACAAACAATAAACAGGACCATTAGCCTCACCCAGCCAGCAAATTTCCCATGAAAGAAAGTTATATTTACTATATATTAATTGATTCAACCTCCTCAAATTTATAGTTTGACTTGATTATGATGGGGAAAAAATTTCTCAGTTGGTTTACCTGTTATTTTGTTTCTGATTTGATTTGATATTCTATTGTGGTGGGAATATATACTTGAAGAATATTCTTCCATATGGAACGCTGTTATGTTTGTGCGGGTCGAATCTACCAATGGCGAGTGGTCGGAGTATCAAGCCTTCCCCATTCCTTGGCAGTGAATATCCCACAGTGGTTTTGAGTTTCAAATATCATGACAGTAAAAAACAAAAATAACAATAGCCTGGCTGGAACACATCACAAATAACCCGCACTTAGGAAACTTGTAATGCTGTTTGGATCAGTCTTCCTGGACCATTGTCAAGTCACAAATGAGAAAGAATAGGTAGAGAAGGCCAGAAGACAGGACAGAAGGTAGGAGGGAGTGGTGGTAGCTGTGATGATAGAAGTAGTAGTAGTAGTAGTATTAAGAGTATCAGTAGCATTAGTAAAAACAGCAGTAGTAGTGGTGGTAGTGAGTCGTGTGTGTACAAGTGTATTTATTCTCTAACTCAAGATTCTCATCACGTGTCCTCCCCCTCGTGTGTTGAAACAACTATCATTGATCCTGTTATTCTCTCTAAATAGAGCACTGAGTCAAGTTAGAAAGCTATTACTATTATTATTGTTATTACTATAATAATTATTATATTCGTATAAATGATATTAGTAATATTAAAAAAAATTAATAATATTTTTTTTTTCAAGTTACAATCAAAAACATTATAATGAGGTGTCAGATGGTAAATTATTCGTGGCCAGAACTAAGTTACAAAGGATTCACTAATGCTAATTAACTTCAAGAGCTTTTCAACACACACACACACACACACACACATGATAAAGCTCATGGAGCAGGGAGAGCAGAGACCCAGTAGCGGATATCGAAGAGGCGGGGCCAGGAGCTGAGTCTCGACCCCTGCAACCACAATTAGGTGAGTACAATTAGGTGAGTACACACACACACACACACACACATGAGTTACCTGGACATAAGGAACATTTCCTCAGCTTATGAGTGGCTAAAAAGTGTAATGAATACTGAACCATGACCTAAGACATGCGGTCTCCTTACTGGTATTCAAACATAGACATGACAAGGTAACATCACGTCTGTTGGTGGTGAGATGAGCGACAGGACCCACGAACTGAAATAGGCAATTACAAATAGGTAATTACACATACCCACAGCATAATAATGACCTCGACATATTCTTTCGCTTCCCTTACAAAATTATGCACTCTGGGAACCTCATTTTTTTCCGAAGTCACCTAATGCGTCGCATGTTATACAAGGAGACAATAAGCAACCTTGAGGCGGCAGTACCTCACTTACTGGCACAAATAACTCGATGGTGGAGCACTGGTCTTGCAACCGAAGGGACTCGGGGTACGATTCCCTGGCTAAGCAATACGTATGAATAATTCTCCTTGCATCATGTACACCTACTCACCTAGCAGTGAAGAGATACCTAGGTGGTAGCCTCCTTATACATGCTGTTCGTTTCCCTAGCAATAAAGGGGGTACCCGAACCTTAGTCTCTGTTGACTAGCAGTGAAGAGGAACCTGAGAGTTAGTTTCCTGACACCTAGTGGCCCTCTTTACCTCTAGCAGTAAAGAGGTACTTGTGTGCTAGTGACTCTTGTGGGTGTCATGCTGGGCGGTGGTGTAACTTAGGGTCGGGGTTTGAACTAAACCCAAGAGGGTTTAATACCTCTCAGCGTGTAAATTCATCACTGTCACTAGACAGTGACGCTATATTACAACTGTAGACAGTAACACTAGTCTGTTGTAATATACTTCTAATATAGACTATGAAAGAAGATTTGTGGTGCCAGACTATTCACCATCTTACCAGAACACATCAGAAACACTGCTGGGACAAGTGTAGAAGTCTTCAAGAGGAAACTGGACAAGTATCTCCACCAGGTGCCAGATCAACTAGGATGTGATGGCTACGTGGGCCAGAGAGCCGCCAGTTGCAATAGCCTGGTTGACCAGGCAAGCACCAGGCAAGCCTGTTCCAGGACCGGGCTCTGGAAGTAGAAAAACTCTCGAAACTCATCAAAGGTCTCAAAAGTTATATAATAACTTGCTTCGATAGACTATACCACTAGACAATGACGATACACTGTAACGCTAAACTGCAACAATAGATTTACGCTAGAATGTGATAATAGAATATTACGATGCACTAATACCACTGCATTTATTTTGTCTGCTTTATTAATATGCAATTTGTTTATTATTAATGAGATTTTTATAAGACTCAAAAAATCTTAGAGAACAATTGTGAATATTTAGTTTCATCATAGAGCTATAAACCATCCCCTTATTTATATTAATTTCATCAATGGATAAATCGTTGGATTTTCCCAACTTACAAAAAACTTTGCAGTTTCCACATTATTGAACTGCGG
Source organism: Cherax destructor (assembly GCA_009830355.1). Lineage (NCBI taxonomy): Eukaryota > Metazoa > Arthropoda > Malacostraca > Decapoda > Parastacidae > Cherax > Cherax destructor. Next base: position 458,416 of record WNWK01000428.1, on the reverse strand, counting down.
CTTTATTTTTACCTAATGTTTCATGTGATAAGTCAATTACAAAATTATTATTGGCACGTTAAGTCCAGTCACTGTTTTTAATTAGTCTAATTAGGTTTTTGATTTATTAATGAGCTCATTGCAAACTCTTCTCAGTTTGCTATAACAATGATCTAACATACAACAGATAACCACAACAGACGACATAATAACTTGGCTGCATAATAACTTGGCTATATAATAACTTGGCTGCATAATAACTTGGCTATATAATAACTTGGCTGTATAATAACTCGGCTGTATAATAACTTGGCTGTATAATAACTTGGCTATATAATAACTTGGCTGTATAATAACTTGGCTGTATAATAACTTGGCTGCATAATAACTTGGCTATATAATAACTTGGCTGTATAATAACTCGGCTGTATAATAACTTGGCTGTATAATAACCTAGCTATATAATAACTTGGCTATATAATAACTTGGCTATATAATTACTTGGCTATATAATAACTTGGATATATAATAACTTGGCTATATAATAACTTGGCTATATAATAACTTGGCTATATAATAACTTAGCTATATAATAACCTGGTTAATTTTAATGTATCTCAATATGCCACCGCGCATAAAATTGTCATGTAAAGCGGATCAGTAAATCTGGAAATCAACGTATTTAAAAATCAATTAAATGGCACCTCTGGTTTTTTAATCACTCGCAAAACTTTAATCGGTTTATACTGACGCTATTTTGGAAATGTCATTAATTTGTTAAAAAATAAATAAATATCCGCTTTGCAGGATATGTTGAAATTGCCCTGTGAATCAATCGTGATTTTAATATTTTTTGGGGGGGAGGGGGATGGACAGAATTAAAATAAAATGATAATAATGACGATTATAAAATCTCTAAATAATAATAATTATAGCTTCAATAATAATAATAATAATAATAATAATAATAATAATTATAGCTTCAATAATAATAATAATAATAATAATTATAGCTTATATAATAATAATAATAATAATAATAATAATAATAATAATAATAATAATAATAATAATAATAATAATAATAATAATAATAATAATAATAATAATAATAATAATAATAATAACAACTTTCATAATAATAATAATAATAATAATTAAAAACTACTACTACTACTACTAATAATAATAATAGTAGTAGAAATAGCAACAACGACAACAACAAAACACAACAAAAAACGAAATACAAAAAAGCTTAAATAATAAAACAAAACAAAAACAACAACGAAAACAAAGAAGGAAAACGTCAACCCCCAAAAAATAGGAAATAATAATATAAAAAATAAGAAAAACAATGAAAATACGCAATAAAAGCAAGAAGAGCAACAACCACAACAACAACAAATAACCTGAGCACCCTATATACCCAGGAGATATACCCAGGAGATATACTCAGGAGATATACTCAGGAGATATACCCAGGAGATATACTCAGGAGATATACCCAGGAGATATACCCCGGAGATATACCAACAGATATACAGAGTATTATCCCCACATATATTTTAAGTATATATACCTTTATGTAATACATTTTCGCCTATATACATACATGAGCTTTGCGGAAACGCTAAACCCTTGGGATCACACAGCGCCTTGAGGAGCGAAAGGCCATTAGGTTTGATCCAAGGGGGAGGAGAGCCCATTATCAACGTACTTAATCCCACCTTCTAACACTCTCGCTGTGAAGGATCTTACACACTTCCTTGGTTACGAGACATTCTGCTCTGCAATGAGTTGGGTAGACTTCTCAGACCCTGCAATGAGTTGGGTAGACTCCTCAGACTCTGCAATGAGTTGGGTAGACTCCTCAGACCCTGCAATGAGTTGGGTAGACTCCTCAGACTCTGCAATGAGTTGGGTAGACTCCTCAGACTCTGCAATGAGTTGGGTAGACTCCTCAGACTCTGCAATGAGTTGGGTAGAATCCTCAGACTCTGCAATGAGTTGGGTAGACTTCTCAGACCCTGCAATGAGTTGGGTAGAAACCTCAGACTCTGCAATGAGTTGGGTAGACTCCTCAGACCCTGCAATGAGTTGGGTAGACTCCTCAGACTCTGCAATGAGTTGGGTAGACTCCTCAGACTCTGCAATGAGTTGGGTAGACTCCTCAGACTCTGCAATGAGTTGGGTAGACTCCTCAGACTCTGAAATGAGTTGGGTAGACTCCTCAGACCCTGCAATGAGTTGGGTAGACTCCTCAGACTCTGCAATGAGTTGGGTAGACTCCTCAGACTCTGCAATGAGTTGGGTAGAATCCTCAGACTCTGCAATGAGTTGGGTAGACTCCTCAGACTTTGAAATGAGTTGGGTAGACTCCTCAGACTCTGCAATGAGTTTGGTAGACTCCTCAGACTCTGCAATGAGTTGGGTAGACTCCTCAGACTCTGCAATGAGTTGGGTAGACTCCTCAGGCTCTGCGATGAGCAGGGTAGAGTCCTTAGACTCTGCAATGAGTTGGGTAGACTACACAGACTCTGCAATGAGTTGGGTAGACTCCACAGACTCTGCAATGAGCAGGGTAGAGTCCTTAGACTCTGTAATGAGCAGGGTAGAGTTCTCAGGCTCTGCAATGAGTAGGGTAGAGTCCTTAGACTTTGCAATGAGTTTGGTAGAGTCCTCAGACTGCAATGAGCCGGGTAGAGTTCTCAGGCTCTGCAATGAGCAGGGTAGAGTCCTTAGACTTTGCAATGAGCCGGGTAGAGTCCTCAGGCTCTGCAATGAGGAGGGTAGAGTCCTTAGACTCTGCAATGAGTTGGGTAGACTACACAGACTCTGCAATGAGTTGGGTAGAGTCCTTAGACTTTGCAATGAGCAGGGTAGAGTCCTTAGACTCTGTAATGAGCAAGGTAGAGTCCACAGGCTCTGCAATGAGTATGGTAAAGTCCTTAGACTTTGCAATGAGCCGGGTAGAGTCCTCAGACTCTGCAATGAGCAACGTCGAGTCCCGACAGCACCCGACAACATTTTTCTCGCATCACGACCTAGTGTGAGCTAGAGAGAGTTTCCATGCTCGAACCTCCGGTCAGCCAGCACATTGTGAAACATGAAACATGCCCTGGTTTATTATTATTATTATTATTATTATTATTTTATTAATTACTTCATTATTATTATTTTATTAATTACTTCATTATTATTATTTTATTAATTACTTCATTATTATTATTATTATTATTATTATTTTATTAATTACTTCATTATTATTATTATTATTATTATTATTATTATTATTATTATTATTATTATTCCACTTTTTAATATCTTAAGCATGGAGATGTATTAACATCCCTTTGGTCTTAGTGTCCATCTGTGCCTCGCTTTTTAAGCAATTTGTCCTTGTCTTATCGAAACTTCTGTGTATCGTATACGTCGTTACCAAGTCTTCCCTGGTTCCCTCTCTCAGTTCTGTTAGACTTAATTCCTAAAGCCTCTAGTCAGAGTTCAACCTTCTCAGTTCTGAGTTCTGAGACAAGTGTAGTCAGAGTTTGTAAGTGTGTGTGTGTGTGAGTCATTTATTTACTGAAAAAACCTCACAAACAGCGTAAAAGATAAACGACAACTAATCAGGAATGAAAGAGACTGAATTTTATCTCTATTTCCCATTTTGGAGAGATATTGGAAAACCACTCAAGGAAAGCGTCTTAGTATGTCCTAGGAGGAAACGAGAGGCTGAGTCTCGTCTCCCCGGCTCTTCTCTCCTCTTCTCTTCTCCGTATCTGCCTCTTCCTTCCTTCCTACCTCTTCCACTCCTGTCCCTTTCATCACATTTTCTTCACCAACAAACACTCACCCACTTTAACAATACCAAAAAAAGATTTTATCTAAAGCAAACAACAACAGCTCACTTGGTACAAAATAAAGCGCAGCGTCGCGGCAGTACAAACCCAAGAAGGTATTTATCCAAGGGTTTCTAAATTTATATATACTGCCTCGGTTTCAATCCTACGTGTTTACCACACGACTAGATAAAAAACAACATTTACCTCGCCTGACTGAAATTGTTGGGATGTAATTTTTAACGCCATTGTTGCGTGTTACGCTGAGTTTACGCACGTATTAAATAACCTTTGTGATTCAAGATTGTCGTCTTCTTTGATGATTGTAAATCTGTGTATTAGATCCCCTTTGAGGATTGGGAAGGAAGATTGGAGGGGAGGGGAAGGAGAAGAGGAAGAGGAATGGAAAATGAGGAAGAAACGAAGGGAGGGGAAGATGAAGAGGAGAGAAAGGGAAATGATGACAGGAAGAAGACAGGTGGAATGCAAAGAAGGTCGGAAAGGTAAAGGAAGGCGAAAAAGGAGTGAAGAAGGGAAGTTTCTTGGAGTATTTCACCCATCTCAGGGAGTGAAAGGAAGTCACTTGTATTGGAGAGGAACGAGACGCAGCCTCTCTGCATTTGTCAGTGTTAGCAGCATCACTGAAAGCCATGAGAGGCCAGCCCAGGAGGTTGACCTCGATGTCCGACAGAGTCAGCCCATATATATATATATATATATATATATATATATATATATATATATATATATATATATATATATATATATATATATATATATATATATATATATATATATATATGCTGTGTAAATGTTTGTTATCAGTATTTTAGACAACATAGCAAGGATGGAGAGTAGGGTAGACACCAGTCTAGGCTGTGGTAGGATAGAGGTAGGATAAACCAGGCTATCCTAGGATGAAGGGTACGGTAGACCAGACTAGTCAGGTGAGGTAGGTACCATGAAGGATGGAGGGTGTAGCAGGTAGACCAGGCTGGACTAGGATGGAGGTGGATAGACAGGCTAGACTAGATTGAGGTAGGATAGACCAGGCTGGACTAGGATGGAGGGTAGGATAGACCAGGCTAGACTAGTGAGGTAGGATAGACCAGGCTAGACTAGGATATAGGATAGACAGGCTGGATAGGATAGGATAGACCAGGCTAGATAGATGATAGATAGCCGTAATGGATGGAGGTAGGATAGACCAGGCTAGACTAGGATTGAGGTAGGATAGACCAGGCTGGACTAGGATGGAGGGTAGGATAGACCAGGCTAGACTAGGATTGAGGGTAGGATAGACCAGGCTGGACTAGGATGGAGGGTAGGATAGACCAGGCTAGACTAGGATTGAGGGTAGGATAGACCAGGCTGGACTAGGATGGAGGTAGGATAGACCAGGCTCAGGAGATAGGTAGAAGTGACTGGATGGAGGTAGGATAGACCAGGCTAGACTAGGTTTGGGTGGATAGACCAGGCTAGACTAGGATGGAGGGTAGGATAGACCAGGCTAGACTAGGATGGAGGGTAGGATAGACCAGGCTGGACTAGGATGGAGGGTAGGATAGACCAGGCTGGACTAGGATGGAGGGTAGGATAGACCAGGCTGGGACTTAGGATGTGAAGGTAGTATTGATAGACCAGAGCTAGGACTGGGGACTCAGGACTGCCTGGTAACTTGATAGTCCTGTGCATAAAATTCCCATGTGGTGACCACTACGGGCTGGTGACCACAACTAAGTGGTATGCGGCACAAAAGCTGCTGGTAATCACAGCGCCTGGTGCACCCACACTTCACACAGCTGCCTGGTGCACCCAACCACACGGGCACACTTCACACGCTGCCTGGTGCACCCCACACTTCACACAGCTGCCTGGTGCACCCACACTTCACACGCTGCCTGGTGCACCAATAACTTCATTCTTGACCCACACTACAGGCTGCCTGGTGCACCCACATTTCAAGGCTGCTGGACCCCTTCACACGGCTGCCTGGTGCACCTCACACTTCACGGCGGCTGCCTGGTGCCACCCCACTTCACGCTGCCTGGTGCCCACCCCAGGCTGCCTGGTGCACCCCACACAGCTGCGGTGCCCACACTCCACGGCTGCCTGGTGCACCCCACACTTCACACGGCTGCCTGGTGCACCCCACACTTCACAGGCTGCCTGTGACCATTAAGCTGTGTGCACCCCACACTTCACACGGCTGCCTGGTGCACCCCACACTTCACACGGCTGCCTGGTGCACCTCCACACTTCACACGGCTGCCTGGTGCACCCCTTCACACCTGGGTGCCCACACTCACAGGCTGCCTGGTGCACCCCACACTTCACACGGCTGCCTGGTGCACCCCACACTTCACACGGCTGCCTGGTGCACCCCACCTTCACGCTGCTGGTGCACCACAGGCTGCCTGGTGCACCCCACACTTCACACGGCTGCCTGGTGCACCCCACACTTCACACGGCTGCCTGGTGCACCACTCACACCCTTGCACATCAGGCTGCCTGGTGCACCCCACACTTCACACGGCTGCCTGGTGCACCCACACTTCACACGGCTGCCTGGTGCACCCCACACTTCACACGGCTGCCTGGTGCACCCCACACTTCACACGGCTGCCTGGTGCACCACCTTCACGGCTGCCTGGTGCACCCCACACTCCCCTCCTGCACCTCACCTCAGGCTGCCTGGTGCACCCCACACTTCACACGGCTGCCTGGTGCACCCCACACTTCACACGGCTGCCTGGTGCACCCCACACTTCACACGGCTGCCTGGTGCACCCCACACTTCACCGGCTGCCTGGTGCACCCCACACTTCACACAGCTGCCTGGTGCACCCCCACACTTCACACGGCTGCCTGGTGCACCCCACACTTCACAGGCTGCCTGGTGCACCCCACACTTCACACGGCTGCCTGGTGCACCCCACACTTCACACGGCTGCCTGGTGCACCCCACACTTCACACAGCTGCCTGGTGCACCCCACACTTCACACAGCTGCCTGGTGCACCCCCACACTTCACACGGCTGCCTGGTGCAACCCCACACTACGGCTGCCTGGTGCAACCTCCACACTTCACACGGCTGCCTGGTGCAACCCCCACACTTCACACGGCTGCCTGGTGCAACCTCCACACTTCACACGGCTGCCTGGTGCAACCCCCACACTTCACACGGCTGCCTGGTGCACCCCCACACTTCACACGGCTGCCTGGTGCAACCCCACACTTCACACGGCTGCCTGGTGCACCCCACACTTCACACGGCTGCCTGGTGCACCCCACACTTCACACGGCTGCCTGGTGCACCCCCACACTTCACACGGCTGCCTGGTGCAACCCCACACTTCACACGGCTGCCTGGTGCACCCCACACTTCACACGGCTGCCTGGTGCACCCCACACTTCACACGGCTGCCTGGTGCACCCCACACTTCACACGGCTGCCTGGTGCACCCCCACACTTCACACTATTCACCATCACCTAGCCAGCCTCTTCCACAGACACTTGCAGTATTCAGATTTAGGTGGTGATGGCACTCAGGTCGTCGTTCTAACCACTGTACCACGACCAGGTAAAAACAATCGGAATCATTGGAAAGATCATCTCTACCTAGTTCATCAGCTCCCTCTAAAATATTAATTTTCGGTTGTGTTAGTTTAAAGTTGATATGACTCATCTCACTACAGTTCCCATGTCTCTTCTTCACTTTACATATATATATATATATATATATATATATATATATATATATATATATATATATATATATATATATATATATATATATATATGTGCATCAAGTCAGGCACAAACTGCGTATGAAAATAAAGACGTGAGGAGGAGAGAATGACAGAGCGAATAAGAGAGAGAAAGAGAAAGAGTCCCTCCAGCAGGAGCTTTTTAACACATTAACACAGCTTTTTTTTTTAACCTGATGCGACCCAACAAGAGTCAGCTAACACACTATTTTTGGTACTAGTCCGGCAGGAGGAGCCAGTGACGCAACAGTTTTTTTTCTTTTATATTTACGTTCGGTTTCAGCTGCGTTTTCCTTCTGGCGAAGAGCTGGTGAAGGCCTGTCGAGGCTTCCATACCTGGAGTATACCTGGAGGGTGTTTCGGGGGGGTCAACGCCCCAGCGTGGATCGATCCATGACCAGGTCTCGCGGTGGATCAGGACTGCTCATGGCCTGAATCCCACTTGATTAACTTCAATTTCCTATTATCTCTATGTTACCTCTATGGGATTAACAATCTTCTATGAATATTTAACAGTAATCCATATATATATATATATATATATATATATATATATATATATATATATATATATATATATATATATATGCAGAACAAGGCTTAATTGGGACAATGTTTTGCTCTAGGAGAGAGCTTTCCGAAATCACGAAGAAAGCTCTATTTTAAACGAAACGTCGTCACAATAAAAGCTTACTCTATTACACGTGTCATATCTTTAAAAAAAAAGAGAGACCTTAGAAACTCCTTCTAGAGAGATTATCCAGGAAAACCTGTGGACTACGCTTTCAGTGGGTTTTTTTCTTATCTTAAGATTTCAAGACACTCCTTGCTACCAGGAGGAAGGACGTTAATTCTGGGAACTTGCAATATTCCAGAGTGGACAGCATTTGCAAAGAGGAGAGTACTGGGTACTTAAGAGTATGATAGAGTGGACTACGTTTCCCCGACTGTGAGGACACTCTCGCTCGTGGATTCACTAACCTCAAGATTTTATTGACTGTCACACGGGGTTGAGAGCTATTGCATAACAAACGGGTGAACAACCGCCTACCACACGGGGTCGAGAGTTCTGGCACACTAAGTCATGCCGACCACACCTAGTCAAAGACTCGCATACAGCCCCTAAGTCACAATTATTCTACACACACACAACAGGTGACTGAGTGTAATCATACTCTGAAAGGTCTGAGTGTACTTGAGCTCTAACAAACAGACAAGATAGTCAGAGTTCACTGTGAAACCAACTGACCCCACCGGCTTTAATTCCTAACATTTCCTGTAACTCTACAAACACTATTTCCCCCATTTAAAGTTACGTTAGGGGTAAATGAACCTATATATAAAAAAACGTATATTTAACCGTAAATAAGTAAATAAGCAAACGTCTGGCAACGATGGGACTGACCTCTCCGAGAAAGCGTTCAAATCGGTTATCACTGGCGCCGCGAGAATGGGTTGGTGATTGGCTGTAGTGAGGGTAATCCTGTCCCGGCTTATAGTTTCCACTACACACGTCGTACACATCCCTGGCGAGACTGGGGGTCAAGGAGGTGCTGCCGACGACACTCTCAGTGCTCTTACACTCAGGGCTACTTCTCATGAAGTTTGTAGCCCACTCACTACACGGAGTGGAGGGCAGAGGATCACACGGAGTGGAGGGCAGAGGATCACACGGAGTGGAGGGCAGAGGATCACACGGAGTGGAGGGCAGAGGATCACACGGAGTGGAGAGCAGAGGATCACACGGAGTGGAGGGCAGAGGATCACACGGAGTGGAGGGCAGTAGCTGACGCGCTACACGGGTTCTCTAGATAATAATAAAAGCAATAATAATAATCTTTATTTCTACAAGTACATGTACAATGTATACAGGTCTGGCTGATATTGGTAAATTACTACTATACAGAAAGCCCCTTTTTATGCAGAGCATTTCGGGCAAATTAGGTCAATTTTGTCACCAGGATGCGACCCACACCAGTCGACTAGCACTCAGGTACTTATTTTACTGATGGGTAAACATGGACAACAGGTATTTTAGTTAAGGAGACACGTCCTAATGTTTCCACACAGGGAATCGAACCCCGGACCTCGGTGTGTGAGATGAATGAGGTAGCAATCGAGCTACGAGTAAGCTGGTGTCTACATCACTGTAGTAAGCTGGTGTTTACATCACTAGTAAGATGGTGTCTACATGACTAGTAAGCTGGTGTTTACATCACTAGTAAGCTGGTGTTTACATCACTAGTAAGCTGGTGTCTACATCACTAGTTAGCTGGTGTTTACATCACTAGTAAGATGGTGTTTACATCACTAGTAAGCTGGTGTTTACATCACTAGTAAGCTGGTGTCTACATCACTAGTTAGCTGGTGTCTACATCACTAGTAAGCTGGTGTTTACATCACTAGTAAGCTGGTGTTTACATCACTAGTAAGCTGGTGTTTACATCACTAGTTAGCTGGTGTTTACATCACTAGTAAGCTGGTGTTTACATCACTAGTAAGCTGGTGTCTACATCACTAGTTAGCTGGTGTTTACATCACTAGTAAGCTGGTGTTTACATCACTAGTTAGCTGGTGTTTACATCACTAGTAAGATGGTGTCTACATCACTAGTTAGCTGGTGTCTACATCACTAGTTAGCTGGTGTCTACATCACTAGTAAGCTGGTGTTTACATCACTAGTAAGCGTGTGTTTACATCACTAGTAAGCTGGTGTTTACATCACTAGTAAGCTGGTGTCTACATCACTAGTTAGCTAGTGTTTACATCACTAGTAAGCTGGTGTTTACATCACTAGTAAGCTGGTGTCTACATCACTAGTTAGCTGGTGTTTACATCACTAGTTAGCTGGTGTCTACATCACTAGTTAGCTGGTGTCTACATCACTAGTAAGCTGGTGTTTACATCACTAGTAAGCTGGTGTCTACATCACTAGTTAGCTAGTGTTTACATCACTAGTAAGCTGGTGTTTACATCACTAGTAAGCTGGTGTCTACATCACTAGTTAGCTGGTGTTTACATCACTAGTAAGCTGGTGTTTACATCACTAGTTAGCTGGTGTCTACATCACTAGTTAGCTGGTGTTTACATCACTAGTAAGCTGGTGTTTACATCACTAGTAAGCTGGTGTCTACATCACTAGTTAGCTGGTGTTTACATCACTAGTAAGCTGGTGTTTACATCACTAGTAAGCTGGTGTCTACATCACTAGTTAGCTGGTGTTTACATCACTAGTAAGCTGGTGTTTACATCACTAGTAAGCTGGTGTTTACATCACTAGTAAGCTGGTGTCTACATCACTACCAAGCTGGTGTCTACATCACTAGTAAGATGGTGTCTACATCACTAGCAAGCTGGTGTCTCCATCACTGTAGTAAGCTGGTGTCTACATCACTGTAGTAAGCTGGTGTCTACATCACTGTAGTAAGCTGGTGTCTACATCACTGTAGTAAGCTGGTGTCTACATCACTGTAGTAAGCTAGTGTCTACATCACTGTAGTAAGCTGGTGTCTACATCACTGTAGTAAGCTGGTGTCTACATCACTGTAGTAAGCTGGTGTCTACATCACTGTAGTAAGCTGGTATCTACATCACTGTAGTAAGCTGGTGTCTATATCACTGTAGTAAGCTGGTGTCTACATCACTAGTTAGCTGGTGTTTACATCACTAGTAAGCTGGTGTTTACATCACTAGTAAGCTGGTGTCTACATCACTAGTTAGCTGGTGTTTACATCACTAGTAAGCTGGTGTTTACATCACTAGTAAGCTGGTGTTTACATCACTAGTAAGCTGGTGTCTACATCACTAGTAAGCTGGTGTTTACATCACTGTAGTAAGCTGGTGTCTACATCACTAGTAAGCTGGTGTTTACATCACTAGTAAGCTGGTGTTTACATCACTAGTAAGATTGTGTCTACATCACTAGTTATCTGGTGTCTACATCACTAGTAAGATGGTGTCTACATCACTAGTTAGCTGGTGTCTACATCACTAGTAAGATGGTGTCTACATCACTAGCAAGCTGGTGTCTACATCACTAGTAAGATGGTGTCTACATCACTAGTAAGCTGGTGTTTACATCACTAGTAAGCTGGTGTCTACATCACTAGTTAGCTGGTGTCTACATCACTAGTAAGCTGGTGTTTACATCACTAGTAAGCTGGTGTTTACATCACTAGTAAGCTGGTGTTTACATCACTAGTTAGCTGGTGTTTACATCACTAGTAAGCTGGTGTTTACATCACTAGTAAGCTGGTCTCTACATCACTAGTTAGCTGGTGTTTACATCACTAGTAAGCTGGTGTTTACATCACTAGTTAGCTGGTGTTTACATCACTAGTAAGATGGTGTCTACATCACTAGTTAGCTGGTGTCTACATCACTAGTTAGCTGGTGTCTACATCACTAGTAAGCTGGTGTTTACATCACTAGTAAGCGTGTGTTTACATCACTAGTAAGCTGGTGTTTACATCACTAGTAAGCTGGTGTCTACATCACTAGTTAGCTAGTGTTTACATCACTAGTAAGCTGGTGTTTACATCACTAGTAAGCTGGTGTCTACATCACTAGTTAGCTGGTGTTTACATCACTAGTAAGCTGGTGTTTACATCACTAGTTAGCTGGTGTCTACATCACTAGTTAGCTGGTGTTTACATCACTAGTAAGCTGGTGTTTACATCACTAGTAAGCTGGTGTCTACATCACTAGTTAGCTGGTGTTTACATCACTAGTAAGCTGGTGTTTACATCACTAGTAGCTGGTGTCTACATCACTAGTTAGCTGGTGTTTACATCACTAGTAAGCTGGTGTTTACATCACTAGTAAGCTGGTGTTTACATCACTAGTAAGCTGGTGTCTACATCACTAGTAAGCTGGTGTTTACATCACTGTAGTAAGCTGGTGTCTACATCACTAGTAAGCTGGTGTTTACATCACTAGTAAGCTGGTGTTTACATCACTAGTAAGATTGTGTCTACATCACTAGTTATCTGGTGTCTACATCACTAGTAAGATGGTGTCTACATCACTAGTTAGCTGGTGTCTACATCACTAGTAAGATGGTGTCTACATCACTAGCAAGCTGGTGTCTACATCACTAGTAAGATGGTGTCTACATCACTAGTAAGGTGGTGTCTACATCACTAGTAAGATGGTGTCTACATCACTAGCAAGCTGGTGTCTACATCACTAGTAAGATGGTGTCTACATCACTAGTAAGATGGTGTCTACATCACTAGTAAGATGGTGTCTACATCACTAGTAAGATGGTGTCTACATCACTAGTTAGCTGGTGTCTACATCACTAGTAAGATGGTGTCTACATCACTAGCAAGCTGGTGTCTACATCACTAGTAAGATGGTGTCTACATCACTAGCAAGCTGGTGTCTACATCACTAGCAAGCTGGTGTCTACATCACTAGTAAGGTGGTGTCTACATCACTAGTAAGATGGTGTCTACATCACTAGCAAGCTGGTGTCTACATCACTAGTAAGGTGGTGTCTACATCACTAGTAAGATGGTGTCTACATCACTAGTTAGCTGGTGTCTACATCACTAGTAAGATGGTGTCTACATCACTTAAGATGTGTCTACATCATGGCTGGTGTCTACATCACTAGTAAGATGGTGTTTACATCACTAGCAAGCTGGTGTCTACATCACTAGTAAGATGGTGTCTACATCACTAGCAAGCTGGTGTCTCCATCACTGTAGTAAGCTGGTGTCTACATCACTGTAGTAAGCTGGTGTCTACATCACCGTAGTAAGCTGGTGTCTACATCACTGTAGTAAGCTGGTGTCTACATCACTGTAGTAAGCTGGTGTCTACATCACTGTAGTAAGCTGGTGTCTACATCACTGTAGTAAGCTGGTATCTACATCACTGTAGTAAGCTGGTGTCTATATCACTGTAGTAAGCTGGTGTCTACATCACTGTAGTAAGCTGGTGTCTACATCACTGTAGTAAGCTGGTGTCTTTATCACTGCATTAAGCTGGTGTCTACATCACTGTAGTAAGCTGGTGTCTACATCACTGTAGTAAGCTGGTGTCTACATCACTGTAGTAAGCTGGTATCTACATCACTGTAGTAAGCTGGTGTCTATATCACTGTAGTAAGCTGGTGTCTACATCACTGTAGTAACCTGGTGTCTACATCACTGTAGTAAGCTGGTGTCTTTATCACTGCATTAAGCTGGTGTCTACATCACTGTAGTAAGCTGGTGTCTACATCACTGTAGTAAGCTGGTGTCTACATCACTGTAGTAAGCTGGTGTCTACATCACTGTAGTAAGCTGGTGTCTACATCACTGTAGTAAGCTGGTGTCTACATCACTGTAGTAAGCTGGTGTCTACAACACTGTAGTAAGCTGGTGTCTACTTCACTGTATTAAGCTGGTGTCTACATCACTGTAGTAAGCTGGTGTCTACAACACTGTAGTAAGCTGGTGTCTACATCATTGTAGTAAGCTGGTGTCTTTATCACTGCATTAAGCTGGTGTCTACATCACTGTAGTAAGCTGGTGTCTACAACACTGTAGTAAGCTGGTGTCTACATCATTGTAGTAAGCTGGTGTCTTTATCACTGCATTAAGCTGGTGTCTACATCACTGTAGTAAGCTGGTGTCTACACAACTAGTCATTTACTCTCAATATCCATAAAGATTACTTTCAGCTCCACTCGGGTTTAGCGCAAATTTCTAATTTATAAAAATAATTCAGTTCAGTTTTGGAGTGTTGATAGAGGGGTGAGGGAGGGGTGAGGGCGGGGGAGGGAGGGGTAAGGGAGAGATGAGAGAGGAATGAGGGAGAGGTGAGGGAGGGGTGAGGGAGAGGTGAGGGAGGAATGAGGGAGAGGTGAGGGAGGGTGAGGGAGGGTGAGGGAGGGGTGGAGGGAGAGGTGAGGGAGGAAGAGGGAGAAGTGAGGGAGGGGTGAGGGAGGGGTGAGGGAGAGGTTAGGGAGGGGTGAGAGATGAGTGAGAGAGGGGTGAGGGATAGGTAAGGGGAAGAGGGAGTTAGAGGTGAGGGGTGAGGGGAGGGAGGTAGAAGGGAGGGGGTAAGGCAGGGGTGAGAGAGGCTGGTCACTGACTTGTATAATGAAGGGAGGGAGGGAGAGACAGATGGAGGGAGGGAAGAAGGGGAATAGGAACAGAGGAAAAGAGGTGAGTGACAGCACGAGAATAAAGGAGAGAGAAGGGGACTGGGAGAGAGTAGAAGGGGTGTGGAAAGTGAGAGGAGAATGGATGGGGAGAGAAGTCTGGGAGAGGAGAGAAGGAGTCTGGGAAGGGAGAAAAGGAGTCTGGAAGGGGAGAGGAGTCTTGGAGGGGAGAAAAGGAGTCTGGAAGGGGAGAGGAGTCTGGGAGGGAAGAGAAGGAGTCTGGAAGGGGAGAGAAGCCTGGGAGGGGAGAGAATGAGTCTGGAAGGGGAGAGGAGTCTGGGAGGGGAGAGAATGAGTCTGGAAGGGGAGAGAAGCCTGGGAGGGGAGAGAAGGAGTCTGGAAGGGGAGAGGAGTCTGGAAGGGGAGAGGAGGAGTCTGGAAGGGGAGAGGAGGAGTCTGGAAGGGGAGAGGAGTCTGGAAGGGGAGAGAAGTCTGGAAGGGGAGAGGAGTCTGGAAGGGGAGAAGAGTCTGGAAGGGGAGAGGAGTCTGGGAGGGAAGAGTAGGAGCCTGGGAGAGGGGAGAGAGTTTTATGGAAAGTAGAAGAGGGGAGTTGAACACAGATCGGTGGAAAGAGAATTGATTCTCTACTTAATTTGACAAGTTAATGGAAATTGGATGTTACTTTCCGTCTCCCTCTCTTTATCAGCCATACCTTTCACCTGATTTATTACATCTTATCATTCCCTTTCTTTATCCTGATTATTATTTACTATCTACCTCTTTCCGTATGTTTATCGTACTGTTTTTTCTCTCTATATATACTGTTTTCTTTCCCCTCATTCTCCCCTTTTACTATCGTCACTATCCTTGCCTTGTTATTTCTTTATCCTTTGTCCGATTTTCCTTGTTTTATCATACCTTTCTCTCTTCCTTCAATCATCATACCTTTCTCTTTATTATCCACCTTTTGTTGTTCTCGAACATTATACACACTTTCTGTCCCGTTCTTTATTCTACTCTTCGCTCATTGTCTTTCATTACCTTACCTCTATCTTTTCCTTTGACTATCCACCTTCTCTCTCTCCCTCTTATTATCCATCTTCTGTGTCTCCTTAATTATCCAACTCACCCTCTTATCCAACATATCCAAATATCACAACCAGCTATGATCACGACGAGGTTAAGCTAGCCTGGTCACGGACCGGGAAGCGGGGGCGTTGACCCCCCGCAACCTCCTCCAGGTATACTCCAGGTATAAAATCTGTTGTGTTTACCTACGTGACCATAGCGTAGAGATGACGCACCAACATGACCCCACCCTCCTCACAGAAAGCGTTGCAGATTACACATTCTAAGCTGTGATAGAATCTGTTGGTAGGGCTGAATACGGCGTAAGCTGAGATAAGCCCTGTAAACCGAAAACAAGATAATGAATCCTTCACCAGCGATTATTTTTCTTCTGCGGCGTGCTGGCTGGATTTTACACACGAGGGAAGGGGGAAAGTTACGCTAGGAGGTTCTGAGGGGACGAAAGTATGAAAAGAGGAAGAGATGGGGAAAGTAGAGATGAGGGGAAGCTAGCCACGAGGGAAGCAGAGATTACCGCGGAGTAGATCCGGTATAAAAGTCTTCTCTCAACACGATATGTAGATGTGGCCAGCCCTGTGGTCACTATCTTGAACACTGTGTTTAATTGTCCACCTATTGAGGAATATAGGGATAGTATAGTGACCTATGTGACATGTTAAGATACATTATTAATGAAAATAAGATACCAGATATATTAAGTAAATTTCCTAAATTTGCTTGCAATAGATAAGTGAACTGTGAATTGTAGATATAACTCCAGATATACTCCCGTTAACCCTTTTGGGGCCTAGTTCCTAGGCCTTTTGTGTATCCATATGCTCTTGCGCTACCCTCCACAGGATGGATATGGGGTGCACAATAAACTAGCCATTTAGGTGACAAAATCTGATCTAATCTCAACACGAGTTGTCTGGAAGCGAAAGTAATTTTTCTTCCCTGGTAAACCGTGTATCAGCTATTTTATTTTTTAATCACGACCTAAGAAAAAGGGATTTTACGTTCCTTCTCTGTTGACCGTCGCTTTTAACCGCCGGCACTGGCACTTAGGCAGGGCCATTAGGGTGTGGTGGCACTGTTTATTACCACTACGAAAGTGCGTAGTGAAACTGCGTACTCTTTTTTTTTCATAAGCGACCTCTATAATTGGGTTGCTGGGGTCGAGACTCAGTTCCTGAGCCCAGACTTTTAATGTCATTTGCCTGGTTTCACTTTTCTGTGGTCTTTCGGCCACTGTTATACCTAAAATTACGGATATGAACGATTTACCTCTATCTAGGACATTCTACTTTACAGCGTCTCCCTGTAACTGCAAAAGTATATCCTGACGTACCAACTAAAACACAGTAACACAAAATAACACACACTAACACCACATAGCACACAGTAACAGCATATAACACTAAGACTGCAGAATAGCACATCACACAGTAACACCAGATAACACACAATAACATGATACAACACACAGTTACACTGCATAACATGCAATAACACCATATAACACACAGTAACACCAGATAGCATGCAACAGCACCATACAACATGCATTAACACCATTATAGCACACAATAACAACCCCATAACACATTACCACATAGCACACAACACGCAATATCACCGCCTAGCGCAATAACTACCTACATAGCACAACAAACACCTTCATAACACAATAAACACATTCACAACACAATAAACACATTCATAACACAATAAACACCTTCATAGCCCAACATACACCTTCATAACACAAGAAACACCTTCATAACACAACACCTTCACTGCACAATAAACATATTCAAAACACAACAAACACATTCATAACACAACACCTGCAGAAAAAATACATGAACACCAGTCAGCAAGAGTGTTTAAAGGGAAATTTCAACAAATTAAATAACTCTGTTTACACGACGAAAAACGAAAGCCTTTTCCTCGTTGAGTGTCGGATGGCAACTTTCACAGCGTTTAAATGACCTCTGATTAAATAATGGGATTAAACTTTTGCGGTGTTTTAAGAGTGGAGTTAATTAGTTTTTAGAAGAAAAAACTGGGTTTAAACCCAGTCAAGGACGGAGTTTAACGGGGGTTAAATATCATAGCTAGGGTTCCTTGGATCAAGAGCTCTTCACCAGCATCAGGGGATAGAGTTACCCTTTAAGAATGTGATTTAAAAATATGAAAAAAGAGACGAAACTCTAAGAAATAATCTCTGAAATTAGTTTTATCAAGGTTTTTCCGGATTTCTTCACACGGGAAGTTCTAAGTAATATTTATCGCTCACTCAAAAGGTCCACTGATGATGTTATCGACTGTCTGACCTCAGCACGTGTCTGGAGATCATTATATTTGTACTCACCTAATTGTGGTTGCAGGGGTCGAGACTCAGCTCCTGGCCCCGCCTCTTCACTGTTGCTGTTATATTTATTCATTGATATATGCTGGTGAAATTTACCCAGGGTCAACGGTGGGTTAAATTCATGAGTGCAGCAGCAGCAGCAACAGTACAAACAGCAACAGCAGCAGCAACAGCAGCACCAGCGCTACACCACACCAGTACAAACAGCAGTAGCAGCACAAACAGTAGTAGCAGCACAAACAGTAGTAGCAGCACAAACAGCAGTAGCAACACAAACAGTAGTAGCAGCACAAACAGTAGTAGCAACACAAACAGTAGCAGCACAAACAGTAGTAGCAACACAAACAGTAGTAGCAGCACAAACAGTAGTAGCAGCACAAACAGCAGTAGCAACACAAACAGTAGTAGCAACACAAACAGTAGTAGCAGCACAAACAGTAGTAGCAGCACAAACAGCAGTAGCAACACAAACAGTAGTAGCAGCACAAACAGCAGTAGCAACACAAACAGTAGTAGCAGCACAAACAGTAGTAGCAACACAAACAGTAGTAGCAACACAAACAGCAACAGCAGCAGCACCAGCCGCACTACGATCACCACCAGCAACACAAACAGCAGCAGCAGGAGCAACAGCAGCACCAGCGCTACCACCACGACCAGTACAAACAGCAGTAGCAGCACAAACAGTAGTAGCAGCACAAACAGTAGTAGCAACACAAACAGTAGTAGCAACACAAACAGTAGTAGCAGCGCAAACAGTAGTAGCAGTACAAACAGTAGTAGCAGCACAAACAGTAGTAGCAACACAAACAGTAGTAGCAGTACAAACAGTAGTAGCAGCACAAACAGTAGTAGCAGCAGCACAAACAGTAGTAGCAGCACAAACAGCAGCAAAATCAGCAGCAGCACAAATAGCAGCAGCAGCACAAATAGCAGCAGCAGCAGCACAAATAGCAGCAACAGCACAAACAGCAGCAGCAGCAGCACAAATAGCAGCAGCAGCAACAGCACAAACTGCAGCAGCAGCACAAATAGCAGCAACAGCACAAACAGCAGCAGCAGCACAAATAGCAGCAGCAGCACAAATAGCAGCAACAGCACAAACAGCAGCAGCAGCAGCACAAATAGCAGCAGCAGCACAAACAGCAGCAGCAGCAGCAGCACAAACTGCAGCAGCACAAATAGCAGCAGCAGCACAAATAGCAGCAGCAGCACAAACAGCAGCAGCAGCAGCAGCACAAATAGCAGCAGCAGCACAAACAGCAGCAGCAGCACAAACTGCAGCAGCAGCACAAACAGCAGCAGAAGCACAAACAGCAGAGGCAGCACAAACAGCAGCAGCAGCAGCACAAACTGCAGCAGCAGCAGCACAAACAGCAGAGGCAGCACAAACAGCAGAGGCAGCACAAACAGCAGCAGCAGCAGCACAAACAGTAGAGGCAGTACAAACAGCAGCAGCAGCACAAACAGTAGAGGCAGTACAAACAGTAGCAGCAGCACAAACAGCAGCAGCACAACATCGAGCAGCACAAAGCAGCGCAGCAGCAGCAGCACAAACGCAGCGCAGCACGGCAGACAAACAGTAGCAGCAGCACAAACAGCAGCAGCACAAACAGCAGCACAAACAGCAGCAGCACAAACAGCAGCAGCACAAACAGCAGCAGCAGCACAAACAGCAGCAGCAGCACAGGCAGCACCCCAGCACAAACAGCAGCAGCAGCAGCACAAACAGCAGTAAGGGCACAAACAGCAGAGCAGCAACAGCACCACTACCTTGGACACCATCAGCGGTGTTGTGTTGTATATCGTTTGGTCATTCTAGTGTTTGATTTTTTTTCGCAGCCAACACTTCCATTATTCGTACATCCACCAGCTAAAAAATTTAATATAACATAGATACAAGTTGGTTCTGCCAAAAAAAAAAAAAATATATAATAAACATTATCTCTGTTAAAAAAACAAATCTGAAATTTTTAAAGCAGGATTTCTGGAGAGATTTTTTTTTAATATATTTATGATTATAATTTTTTAAATATTCATAAATCCATTTAGGGAGGTGGAATGATGCCAAGGAGCTGGATTTGTCCTCCCCTTCCTTGGAGCAAATCTCAGTGCCCTTACACATTGCCCCATAACACAGACACTAGAAAAAATAATAATTTATCTCATGTTTTCATTTTTTTTTCAGTCGATTGGTACAAAATTGCCAGCATATGTTGGTATCATTACCGCCATACACAAAAGATTCCGTAAATCTAGGGTGATTTTTTTTTCAGTCACTCATTCGGGAATATATCGGCAGGTTTTGTTCTCTAAATTACAGGAAAGATGATGCTGTACCGGAGGTTGTAGATGCTGTACCGGAGGTGGTAGATGCTGTACCGGAGGTGGTAGATGCTGTACCGGAGGTGGTAGATGCTGTACCGGAGGTGGTAGATGCTGTACCGGAGGTGGTAGATGCTGTACCGGAGGTGGTAGATGCTGTACCGGAGGTGGTAGATGCTGTACCGGAGGTGGTAGAGGGCATCCAGTCTGTACCATCACTCAGGAGCGTACATGGTACCATTACTCAGGAGCGTACATGGTACCAGCACTCAGGAACGTACATGGTACCATTACTCAGGAGCGTACATGGTACCAGCACTCAGGAACGTACATGGTACCATCACTCAGGAACGTACATGGTACCATCACTCAGGAACATCCATGGTACCATCACTCAGAAACATCCATGGTACCATCCCTCAGAAACATCCATGGTACCATCACTCAGAAACATCCATGGTACCATCACTCAGAAACATCCATGATACCATCCCTCAGAAACATCCATGGTACCATCACTCAGAAACATCCATGGTACCATCACTCAGAAACATCCATGGTACCATCACTCAGGATTAAATCATTTCTCTTATAGGAAACGGAGACTACGAGGAAATCTCAAGTAAAACGTATATAATAAATGGCTTTCAAACACAGTATGAAAAGGACATTTCTGTACAGTTCAGACCATTAAAGTGAAACGGTTCGCCACGAGACTTCATCTGTTCTAAAATGCCACTCGTGACGAAAAGCTTCATGTAAAAATGTCCCGAACTCTATGCAAGTGCCTTTTTTCCAATGTTTGTCGGTATCGCTCTACCATTTACACCAACGCAAAAACTGTTTGAAACAATAAAATGAATCTTTGGGTCAACAGATGGAACATGAACGTTCGCAAAGGCTCTTTGGAAAACAGAAATCTAGCAGAACGGAACAAATTACCCGCTGAAGCTGCAATAGCGCAGACAACGCAGTCATTTAAGAACCAGCTGGAGAAGCACTGTGCTGGCGAAGGATTCAACGTCATGATTCGCTGGAACTGAAATTAACAGATTCCTGAAGTTTGTTCATCAACTCCATCAGGACGATTAGTTGACGAAGAATCAATCAAGTTAAGAGTAGTAATTGTAGTGCTCATTTGAATGAGTCACAGTGCAATGCCACGAGTAGTTGCGACAGAAACAGCAGTAATTAAGTAGAGGTAGGTGTAGCACAGACCTTCCATCCATTTGAATCCATCCTTGAAATTCCATGCCATTAAAAAAAAATGTATGGAATATTTCCCCCCCTCTGTTTTCGTACGGGCAGTGGCCTGAGGGAGTGAAGGGTGAGGAGAGAGAGAGAGCGTGTGTGAGAGAGAGAGAGAGAGAGAGAGAGAGAGAGAGAGAGAGAGAGAGAGAGAGAGAGAGAGAATCTTTCTGTTGTACTATCCTTGCCTTGAGCTAGACAGATGTAGAACAGTACTTCCCAGCATATATCCATGGTGTGGACTCTCAAGTCCTCTGCTATGTTGGATTCAAAAGCCCACTTCTGTCTGTCTTTTCCATATACTCTCTCACTCTCTTACACTCTCTCTCTCTCTCTCTCTCTTTCTCTCTCTCTCTCTCTTTCCTTTTCGATCCAAGCCTTATAACACAGATAACAGGAAGTGCGGTTAAAAGGTTAGTAAACACACTTTGATGGCTTATCTGACGTATATGAAATTAATTTGCTTTATGGAAAGTCCGCTGAGGGTTGCTTCAGGGAAATAGTTATTATTATTTTTATTGCGATGCGATAAGCCCCCATGTTTGTCATTCATTTTGCAACGAGTGGTGAAGACTCGATCCTACGTTCGCTCATCGTGAGACAGACAACTGCTTGAAAGAGATCTTATAACAGCTATAGCAACGCTGTCAGTTCAATCATTCTTTTTCTTAGATAATATATTAGTAAAAATAAATTATCATATGATACTTTTACTTCTGTAAACATATTTTGCTAAATTACCTGAGAGAGAGAGAGAAAGAGAGAGAGAGAGTCCAAAGTCAGCTGTGTGTTAGCAATGGACATTGCTGGTGCTTTCGACCGAGTGTGGCACCAGGGCCTCTTGGCAAAACTGTAAGCACTGGGAGTTGCAGGCTCTACGCTGTCTCCTCAGTGATTATCTTCATGGTAGATCACTAAAGGTAGTTCTCAATGGAACAGAATCAGCAAGACATCCTATTGGGGCAAGTGTTCCACAAGGAAGTGTGCTGGGACCATTGTTATGGAATGTCTACTTCAATGACTTTCTTCATCTCATCCCAGAATCCCATGCATATGCAGACGACTGTACTCTGACATTTACTTATCCAAGAGAAGAAATACCAGTTGTTCTAAGCTACATTAATCACCAGCTAAGAGCTATATCAGCTTGGGGAAACCGATGACAGGTAACATTTGCACCTGAGAAAACACAAATGATGATGGTCTCTAGGCACCATGATAGTTATGCCGGTGCAGTAGTAAGTATGAATGGGAGAGTGTTGGTACCTGGGGAAGAAGTTGATACCCTTTGGGTGAAATTTGACTCCAAACTGACCATGAAGAACTACGTTGTAAATCTTGCAAACAAGGCAACCAGGAACCTTACAGCACTTCGACGTATCTCGCATTTGCTTGACAGTGGGGGTTGCAAGATTCTGTATGAGGCACAAGTATGCTCACACCTTGAGTATGCTCCACTTTCTTGGTTTGCCTGCCCCTCTCCCCTCTCATCTGCGACTGTTTGACGGAGTAGAGAACAGAGCAAGACGTCCCATCTCTCGCTTGGACCCATCCTGGATAGATCTGTCATTTCAGCAGAGCTTTCAACACAGGAGGGATGTGGGTGGCCTTACTGTTATGTACAAGACCAACATTGTCAAAGTACCACACTTGGATCCACTTCCAGAACAGCGAGAAGCAAGCTTATATACCACAAGACGGGCAGAAAGCAGCAACTTCACTCTGGCTGTACCTTCTCCAGAACATCACTTCATCTGAGATCATTTATCCCCAGGATGACTCGAGTCTAGAACACATTCGTACAGCATTATGATGTTAACAAGATAAAGTCAGTTGATCAAATGAAAATGCTGGCCCACAGATGGCTCCAACTTCATCCTGTTCCCTACTTGTATGTTTCATAACAATAAAAATGCTTTCAAATGAGCTGATGTAGGTAACAGCTCTTAGCTGGTCAATAAAGTTAGGAATCCTTAACTTGTAAATAGCTCAATAAAGGTAGGGAGAGAGAGAGAGAGAGAGAGAGAGAGAGAGAGAGAGAGAGAGAGACCTGAGGTAAAATTTCATTTTTATTGTTCAATACAAGCTTGAACTTTAATCCTTTATCCTCTAGGACCCTTTAGTGGAGAGCAAGAGAGAGAGAGAGATATATATATATGCATGAGGGGTACATAATAAAGCTAGATTACACAAAACGCTTCGATCAACAGCAAAATTTTCCGCTGAAAATTGTCACTACAATGTCCGGTCCTGTGACTGATCCTGCATTGACGGGTGAGATGAGCAGAGAAAGAGAAAGAGAGAGAGAGAGAGAGAGAGAGAGAGAGAGAGAGAGAGAGAGAGAGAGAGAGAGAGAGGAGAGAGAGAGAGAGAGAGAGAGAGGTAGAAGGCTCTTTCCCCACCCTCCAAAATCTCTTTCCCCCACCAGCACTGTCGGCACTTTAACTGGTACTAACACACACACATTTATGCCTAAGCGTGCATGTATTATCGTCAATAAACGGAGTGCTTTGGCTTTCAGAGTGTTTGTTTATGTGTTATGAAAACGGGAACATTACGAACCTTCTGTCGCTACGCGAACATTACCATCCTGGGATGTCACTGCTGGGTTCACACACATCATGCCCAGCTCTGGCTCCTGGGAGGTGATGGGAACACGGGATCGGGAGAGGAGAGACGTGGAGAAGGGAGAGAAAGAGAGAGAGAGAGAGAGAGAGAGAGAGAGAAGAGAGAGAGAGAGAGAGAGAGAGTGGAGGGAGAGAGCTAGGGAGGGAGATGTAAGAGGGAAAGGATGAAAGGGAGGTTAAGGAGGAATGAAATGTGAGAGAGAAGGAGGCGAGAGAGGAAGAGAGGGAAGAGCAACGATAATAATAATAATAATATTAATAATAATAATAATAATAATAATAATAATAACAGTAGCAATAATTTATAATAGCAATAATTTATTATTTTTCACTTTACACACGCTGCTGAGATGAGGTAGTAGACAATAAATACCAAGCCGTATCGAAAAACATGCGTGGATGTTCAATGAGAGAAGAGAAGGATGCAGATTTTAGACCTGAAACTACTACTTTCACTGTTAAAACTATTACTACCGCAGCTTCTGCTAGTACTACTAGTGCTGCTGCTACTACTACAGCTACTTCTGCCCTAATTGCTAATATTATTAACATTAACACGGCTATTTCTGCCGCTTCTGCTACTACTGTATTTACTGAAGCTGTTAATATTACCACTGCAAAGAAAGAAAGGGTGAGCATTCATAGCCCCTTAAAATTTTTGGCTCTTCAGCTGTTTATCATTGTAATATTCTGTTAACGTAATTATAGACCAACCTGACACCCACAACTAGCAAATATAATTGAAAATATTTTTTTTACAACCTCATGTTCATGAAATAACAATAATGGACTAAGAAATTACTTTAATATAATACACACTGACCACTTTCAGAGGTTGAGTAAGGGACAGAAACTAGGAATATAACCATCAGTGGGTGAGTCTACGGCATACCTGGTGGAGGGTGTGACAAGAAATATGTGGGCGAAACAGCAGTTCTCTGGAAGTGAGAGTACGCGAAGACATGAACGCGTGCAAGAGAGATGACCAGAACAAATCCTTTATTCAAAAGAGGAGCAAGCAGTTCCATCTCATGAAGTATGGAGAAGCCAAGTTAATTATACATAAAAATGACCTACGCCTTTCGAGAGTGTATAGTGGCCGCCATGAGAGCAGTAGCCAGCACCATCCCACAAAATTCAGGTCATTGAACCATTACCAAAGTCTCGGGAAACCGATTACTACCAAACCTGGATACTGCAGTTGGACGACAGCAGCCACCACCGTCACGCCTGCTGCCTTCACTGAACGGAAGGCAGGTAGAACCTGCCTAGCATTAGAGGACCCCAGGCTACATAGTCAGGAGCACTACCAGCCTCATTTATATTTTTCTCCAACTACAACTCTATTGTCAAACCTACATAATTTCTAAATCTAAATTTGTTCAACCTGAATCCAATGCTGCGAGTCTTTTCTAGGTTATAAATTTTCAACAACGTACTGATAATTATTCACATTGTCCGATTTTTCCATCTTTTCACTTCAGTCATATCCCATCTAATTATCCATCTTCATAGAGAGTGCAAATTAATTGACTTCAGCCTTCAGCCTATCTTCTTCAAACAGGTTGAAACATGGGATCAGTTTCGTCATCCTTCTACGGTGGCCTTCTAAAAATGTTAAATGTTGAAGTATAACCTGGAAATTAGTTATGTAGCTTGATATAAAACCAAGAATTATATTAGTTTTATTGCAAACACTTATGCAGTGATGACCTTAGATTTCTGCTAGCAAGAACGCTTGAGTTTTTTTCTCAATAGGTTGGTTAATATCAGCATTATTTTAATTTATAATTACCTTTGTCATTTTGTTTTCCCAGGATTAAAACCTTTTAATATGTTACTCACACATTAATATTGTTGTTCTTGTTGTTATTCAATAAGAGGAGCTGAATCCGTGAGGATCCCACAGACTGACGATTGTAAAACCAGAATTTTGTGTAGATCAGTCCTTTGTTACGGTCAGTATAGTCTGATCTCAGTGATTCAGTGACCTCCCTGACGGAGGTTAGGGAGGTCACAACCTGCAGCGAGGGGAGAGAAAGTAGAGAGAGAGAGAGAAAAAAGAGAGAGAGAGAGAGATGAACGTAGCTACCTCATCGATCTCTAGACAAAAAACCGCTGAATTTCCAGCCACGACACTATGGTACCCTTCAGGGAGGGGGCAGGGAAGTGCCTTTGATGCTGGCGAAGGTCTCTTGTTACAACGGATTGGAGCAACCCCCCATCTCTTTTTTCCTCGCATCAATAATGATAACCTCCCACTCCCCTGGCCAGCTTTACAAAGCTCCTGGAGAGCGAAACGTTGCAACAATTAAATGTCACATTAGTTGCATCTGTGTCCATTTACCTAACAACAGCAAAATCAGCAGCAGCAGCAACAACAGCAGCAGAAGTACCTCCTTCACCATCAGTAACAGCAACAGCAGCAGTAGCTACTCTACTAATAGGAACAGCTACAGCAGCAGTAGCAGTACCATTACCAACAGCAACAGCAACGAGGCGTGAGAGCTGAGCCTTATCAATAATGCTGGCTTCGTAGCCAGCTGTTTTAGCAGGTAATTATGAAAGCGACTTTCCTGCACCAGCGTCAGTGTTCATTTCCACAGTCATGCTCCTGGCCAGTCGCAAGGCAAGTATAGGTTGTCAGAGTAGCTAAATAATGGAGAAGAGGAGAGGAGAGAAGCTAGGATTAGAGAACTCATTGTCAGGAGTGGATGAGAAGTGTTGATGGCTCTAAGAGGATCAAATATCGTACAGCTTCCGAGAGCATTTACAGCGATCTCACTCATTATCATAACTCATATATCTTATACCCGAACTTCTTATGTTTTTTCCACTTGCCTTTTGTTGTTGTTGCAGATACCACAAAACCGACACTTACTCTAATTTTGACCTAACATGTATTTTGAAGAACAGAAAGACACAATACCGTGACTGGAACAATACACAAATAATCCGCACATTTTAGAAAGAATCTTCTTTCTATGTGCTTGTTATTTGTGTATATATATAATTGTGTATATTGTTCTTTGTGTATATATATTTGTGTATACTGTTCTTTATATATTATGAAGGTTGCCAGCGAAGCATATCAGTTTCGGTGCTGCATTTACTCAACAGAGATCCACATTACTACTACATTTCTACATTTCTCACTTCTTCTTCCTTCTCTTCTTCTGTCTCTTCTCTCTCTCTCTCTCTCTTCCGACACTTTCACTACTGAGTCACGTATCATAATTGTCTCACCTGGAATGTAATCACTTTCTCCCTTTTCCATTAAGTGGCTCTTATCTACATTAAAAATTATCAACCATCTGTTACATCACTTCTTCAATTACCTGGTCTTTTTTTGGGAGGGATTCACAATAATTTGCATCACGTATTTTTATAGAGTTATTTTGAATTATATATAAAAAATGCTTAGGTAGTTTTACTCCATTTTATTTACAATTTGTGACTTCCGCTGTAGCACACCAGATTTGATATGTAGGATTTTGACAGTCAGGATCTGAACTGTTTAATAGTTAGCAGGAGTTTTGACTCTCCTCTTTTATTATGCACTTTTCTCTTATAGCTTTTTCCAGTATTTCCGAAACAGCGCTTGTCAGGGAAACACTCCATAGCTTAAAGGGTTTTCCTTGTCACCTCTTTCACATATTGGCATTTTCTATTTGTGTGTGTGTGTGTGTGTATGTGTGTGTGTGTGTGTGTGTGTGTGTGTGTGTGTGTGTGCGTGTGAGTCTGTGTGTGTGTAAAGCCTTTTGGTTTTACACACAGATTTTGGAACTTCCTGAAGTCCGGGAGGCCTCAGATATACTTCTTGTGTTCCGCAAACTCATGAACCAGGAAGACCAGCATAGCTGGGGATAGCCAGCTGCAGGGCCAGCCAGCTGCAAGGACAGCCAGCTGCAGGGCCAGCCAGCTGCAAGGACAGCCAAGAGGAAGGAGCTGACATAGGCCCCGCTGTAAGAACAGACTGAGAAGAGAACTAACTGGGAAAGTTTGGTGGTGCAGCAAAACTTTGGAGATTTGGTGGTCCAAAGGGCACTGGGCTGGGCTCGGTCTGGAACTGGCATGGGTTTGAACTGGGCTGGGCTGGGCTGGGCTAGGGTAGGGTTTGAATAAAGTTGGAGAAAGTCTTAAGAGTGAGAGAGGGCTTGGGAGGAAGGCTAGCGGTAGCCGTGGAGTGGGGGGGAGGGGAAGGGGAAGGTAGGGTATTTGATGTGTCTCCTACAAACTTTATGCTTTTGTTTGAGAATTTATGGCTCAATTTATTATAAGTTTCTGAAAGATGTATTAGGGAAAATCTGGCTGCGAAAGTAGTGCTACTGTCAAGCCTACACTACTTTTTGCGTTATATATACAGATATATATATGTGTGTGTGTGTGTGTGTGTGTGAAGAGGAGATATAAAGGTAAGGAATTCCTAGTTACAATGATAAAGAGAGAGAGCTCCTGGAAAAGGAATGCTTTATAGCTGAGATCATGTCAGCGAAGCTAAAATATTGGACCTAGATGACCATAATCTTCAGAGGCTCGGGGTATATTAAGCTCTCCTGGGGGATCTCAACACTTTCTCTACTCTTTTATTGCATTTTTTCGCCTTAACCCTTATCCTCTCTCTCTTTCTCTCTAACTCCCTCCCTCTCTACCTACTCTCTTCTTTCCGACTTTCCTTCTCTCTCTCACACTTATACAAAATTTCTCGATATTCATTAAGGTTTACGTAAGCTATGGATAAGTTAGGTTAGCTAAGATAAGATTTGATTAGATTAGGTTAGTGTAGGTAAGATTTGGCTAGGGTAGGTTTTATTAGTTGACACCATCGTCATTCAGCAATATTTACCCAATTATAACAACGTTCAGAAATCCATTATTAAGTAAAGGCGATAATACTTTGGAAGCAAGAACAGAAAAAGAGAACTCACCCAGCAGACTACAATCCACTGTACTCTGTACAATCTACTGTTACAATACATTGTATTCTGTACAATACACTGTGTTATTCACTGTAAATAGCAAAAAAATGCACAATACCGTGACTGAAACAATACACAAATAACCCGCACATAGAAGACGTGGGTCCCTAGCTCCCTTGTGGGTCCCTAGCTCCCTTGTGGGTCCCTAGCTCCCTTGTGGGTCCCTAGCTCCCTTGTGTCGGAGCTGACACAAGAGACTAACACTGGTGAAAGAACTTCAAGTAACAACTCGAAGATGTATGAGTTTCGTGAAACGTTCCTGATCGACCCTTCTGAGCTTCTCATCTGGTACAATCAGAGCCCAAGAATGAGGTGTCGAGCAGAACTAAAGAATTGCGTGTAACTACGCCGAGTCGCTTGTTACCCTTCCCTTCCCATCGTGTGTGTGAAAATACTGTCAACACGTATAACTATAACTAACATTTTGTGTATATGCTGAGGCAAGTGTATCGCTTTCGGAAAAGGGGTATATATACCTCGAGGTATGTATCGCTCGCTGTATAAACGCTGAAAGTTTAATTCCCGTTTAAGGAAACAAGTGAAGAGTTGATATGCAGCAGTAATGACCCTTTGAGTAGTCGACAGGATTTATGCCCAATTAATCAAGTTCTCAACGAAGGGGTGTACACCAGGCAGTGTGTGTGTGTGTGTGTGTGTGTGTGTGTGTGTGTGTGTGTGGGTGGGTGTGTGTGTGTGTGTGTATGTGTGTGTGTGTGTGTGTGTGCAGTTTTAGGGCCGTGTCGCAGATACAGAATATGTTGAAGTCTCTTCATGGAATACTGTGAACTACCGTCGTATCTTTGGCATTATTGGCGAGTGAATTTTCTGAGAATTTTTTAATGGTGTTTGTAATGAGAATTGCTGTGTCCATATTGACTTTATGGAAAGAGAGGGAGAGAGAGAGAGAGAGAGAGAGAGAGAGAGAGAGAGAGAGAGAGAGAGAGAGAGAGAGATAGCATAAAAGAGACAGAGAAAAAACAGAGAAAATAATTCAAATAAATAAAGTGAGTCACAAACGGAAAACAAAAGTTGTAGCTATACTAAAAAAAGGGAATATATAAAACCAAACGTTAAAAATATACAAATAGAACGACTGACACGTATGAAAAAAAGAGGAAGTCATAGAGAAACGCTATACCCTCAGGGGTCCAGTGCTTCTCTATGAATAAAAAATAACAACAACAGTAACAACAACAACAACAACAACAACAAAATAATAATAATAATAGGAATAATAATAATAATAATAATAATAATAATAATAATAATAATAATAATAATAATAATTATAATAAAAGTAACAACAACAGCAATTACAATAAATTACAATAAAAAAAGAGGAAGAGGAAGATATATAGAGAAACAGAAGGATGGGCACACATAGACCACACGGTCCTCTGTTGCAACATTTCGCTCAAATGCAGGATTCTTTCCAAGTTCAAGAATTCCCCGGTTGCCCCACGAAATAGAAAAATACCAAGTCGAAATGTCAAGGGTATGTGAGCAGTGGTAATGAATCAAGTGTTCTCTCCCAACTCCGGGTGTCCTAGTCTTTTATAGCGAGACATGATGGGTTTTCTCCAGAGGTAATCATGTCACACACACACACACACACACACACACACACACACACACACACACACACACACACACACACACACTATATATATATATATATATATATATATATATATATATATATATATATATATATATTAGCTGTGATGAGAGTGTAAGCAGCAGTTTTTGATGCTGTATACACAGACTAAAACTCAGGATCTGGATTCTTTTACCATAACTGTCTCATCTTTTGGAGCATCCAGAGACAACATCAGGGAGGAGTGGGCAGGAGACAGCGAGGAAAGAGAGGAATTGAGCGAGGGACGGACAGGAAGGATGGATCTAGGAGAAGGCACGTGAAAGAGGAGTGGGAACCACGGGAGAGGGGAAAGATAATAATTAGGGGTGACGCACGCATCACTGGGTCAGTAATTGGGTGGGTGACCACTTGAACACAACGTCACCTTTGGCTTCCCGTCACCTGCGGGTAACTACAACAGCGAGCACCACTACAATAGACGTGGCTGACACTACCTTATACAACGAATGACTGAATACCTGAGTCTCTGTCTACACACCTGCTCCACATAGACCATTCCATGCACCCCAAGATGATATTAGTTATTTTTATAGTCTTATATACAGCATAACTCAAGTGTCAGTGAATTGATATATAACCAGAGAACCACCTTATTACATTTATACACCTTATTACATTTACATTCCTTATTACATTTATACACTAGATATACTCAAGGTGAAATACTCAGTTATGCGTATAAATGCATTCAGTCTTAATTTCACTACCCTAAATTCTCTTACAGTCTTCATAGCGTCATTTCCTTAACGTTTCAGTGGTATTACTAATGCTATTTTCTGAAGGTTTTTTAAAGTTATAACAAAGTATATGTAACCACAATTATGGAAATACAGATAAAAACGGTAGTGGGTACCTTAAGTAATGGAGTGGATGACAGTATTGGAAGAACTCATCACTGAAGGAAACAAAGTGATTTGATAAACGTAGCCAGATGTGTTTCCAATACATCCAAGCGTTTAACTCAGATATAACGATATTTACACATCAGGTAGACCTATATTAGAAGCTCGTGCATTCATATATATGGCTAAGATCTATGCATGATGCATGATAATGTCATAGCTATAAGCAATATAAACGATATATAGAGTGTGTTGCATTATTCAGGCGCTACGAAATTCTAGAAAATGACATCTACTAAGGATGTCCAACACTGCAGTAAGATAATTGTCATCTATATAAGTAAAGAAGAGCTTCTTATAATCAACTGATAGAGGTAAACAATCACATTCTATACACAGCTGTAGTATGTAGTCTCACCCTCCCTTTTCCCCCTCAAACAAAAAATATCTACCCCAGCTTTTAAATGTAAATAATCTCAAGTTTCCTAAGAAAAACAAAGAATATTTCGTAATCACAGAATCAGCTGAGTGAGGTAAACAAACAGCACGTGGTTGACGTTTTAGAGAGACATAAAGCAAACATCTTTACGAGCAGTATTTTCCTCCGTGACCGTGGAAATGGAAGGGCCGGGAAGAGCCTGCTGGAGAAAGACAGAGAGAAATGGGAAAAGGGTGAATGAGAGGCAGTGAGAAATGGAGCGTGGGGAAAGGTAGAGAAAAATAATGGTCGCTGTAATTACCTCAAGTCAGAAATTGCCAGAAACTGCAGCTAATGACCTTAATCCACCAGGAGCTTACCTAAATATGCTCTATGTCAACGTCCACAATAACATGATAAAAGGGGATGAGTTAATGAGTTTATCTACAACCCAGATACTCTGACATTGTTACTGTGATAAAGACTTGGAAGACCATGGTTAATGAGATTGTTTTTAAGCGAAGGTAATATTTTCGAGGGCGCTCACACTCACAAGCCACACACACCGACCCACACACACAGGCTCGGGGATCAAAGACTGCAAACCTCACTCAAGGAAAAGGATCTTGGGGTGAGTATCATACCGAGCATGTCCCCTGAGGCGCACATCAACCAAATAACTGCTGCATCATAAGGGCGCCTGGCAAACCTAAGAATAGTGTTTCGATATGTAAGTAAGGAATCATTAACGACATTGTACACCGTGTACGTCAAACCCATATTAGAGAATGAAACACCAGTTTGGAACCCAGAACTGGTCAAGCATGTCAGGAAATAAGAGAAAGTTCTAAAGATTGCAACAAAACTAGTCCTTTGAGGAGAGGTTAATGGAACTCAACCTGATGACAATGGAGAACAGGAAGGATAGGGAAGACACGATAACGACGTATAAAGTATTGAGAGGAAATGATAAGGTGGATAGCGGTAGAATGTTTCAGAGATGGGATACAAAAACATAGATGAGTCATAGAGACCTTAGGAAGTATTTCTTCAGCCTTAGAGATGTTAGGTAGTCGAACCATCTGGAGAGTGAAGTAGTAGAGGCAAGATCCATACAGAGCTTTAAGAAGAGATACGATAAGGATATTGAACCAGGGAGAGAGTGGACCTAGTAGCAATCGCCGAAGAGGCGGGACCAGGAGCTGTGAATCGACCCTGGAAACCACATGAAGTTGAGTACACACACCCACACATATGTATATATATGTATATATATATATATATATATATATATATATATATATATATATATATATATATATATATATATATATAATATAATTGTTTGTAAAATAAAAGATGGGGTGGTAGGGAACGTGAAATATTCAAACGGTTTCAGGAAGAAATACAAATATTTTTCCTGGAAGCCTTTTTATCCAGTTCTCTGTGGCTATGGCTGCCACAATTTGCACTAGTGGTAGACCCCAGTTATTATGTAATATATATATATATATATATATATATATATATATATATATATATATATATATATATATATATATATATATATATATATATACACACAACATTGGCAGTCTACCATCGAGGTAAGATAACCCAAGAAGGAAACATATTCACTGTCATTCTCTCCATCACTGTCTTGCCAAAGCGCGCAGACACAGCAGTTTAGATGCTCCTGCAAATTACAAGTATCCCCATCCCTCCTTCAGAGTGCAGGCACTCTACCTCCCACCTCCACCCCTCCTTCAGAGTGCAGGCTGTATATATCCTCATGGACTTTTAAAGAGAATGAAACAAAATAGGATGTCTATGAGGGTGTATAAATTTTGGGTGGAGGTAAGTAGGGGTCGTCCCAGGAAAAGCTAGAGGATGGGAGTATAGAAAGTGTAGAGTGCTAGAACCTTGGGCAACCAACCATCATGTATGAGCATGTTAGAGAGGAGTGAGTGGAGGCAAGTGGTTCTTATGATTTGACGTGCTGTTGGAGTGTGAGCAAGGTAACATTTATGAAGGGATTCAGGGAAACTTGGACTTGAGTCCTGGAGGTGGGAAACACTCTGCCTGCACTCTGAAGGAAGAGGTGAGGATTCGCAGGTCGGAGAGCCATCTGAACCGTGATAATAACACTCTTCGGGGAAGACAACCATTGAATGAGCGAGGCTGAAAAGGTTTCTCTCGATTTTCGGGTCATCCGACCTCGCTGCGAAACTGCTGGTGTTAAAAAGAAAAAAAGAAAAAAAAAACCATTTAACCTACGTATGCAGCGTGCCAGCAGTAACAATTACCTGGGTCATGGCTCACCCTTTCCACGCAACGAAATGGTTCTTGCCTTCTTTCAGAGTGAATAATGGTGGTCCTAGCGCTTAGTCGTATATTTATGGTATGGCTGGCAGGCACTGCGGCTGAGGAGGGAGGGAGGGAGAGAGAGAGAGAGAGAGAGAGAGAGAGAGAGAGAGAGAGAGAGAGAGAGAGAGAGGAGAGAGAGAGAGAGAGAGAGGTCTCCCAGACCTCCGTATAACTCCTACCATCTGCAAGCTCCAATACCTAGGAGACAAATGACGCAAAAGCGAAAAGCGGTGGAAAAAACGAGAATCTCAATTACGGAAAGGAGCTGTGTCGAGACGTATCGCCAGTGGATAGGAGTTTTTAATCATTCCATTTCATCTGTGCGATTATTTTTTTGTCAATGTCCCAACTGGTCAGAAAATATGTTGCAGTTAGCGCAGGGAGGAATGAGCCTCCATCTCTGTTTAATTTTTTTATATTCACATATTTTGTTTTTTAATTTTTAAAATCCTACACGTTTTAAACAAGTTTCAGCTATAAATATTTTTTTTGTCTAATTATAAAGAAAGTTGAAGACCTTAAAGTTAGATCATACCAAACTGAGACTACCATTTACTTAACAAATTACTTTTAACACTGTAATGGAGTCGTCCAATACCATCTGTTGGCTTTCCATTTGCATATATCTATCCATATATTCACCTCTCTACTTTATTTTAAATTTGTTCATATATACCCCTAATTTATTTTAATTTCCTCTGCACTAATTAATTTGATATAAACTTCCTTAATGTTCTGTTTGTTGTATATATAACTCATTTAATTTATTCAAACGATGTTTTGCATATCTCACAGTGCCATGGATAGTATAAACATCAATGTGTATAGTAACAGTTTACTTTTAAATGTTTATTTTAAAACATTCGTAACTGGTGAAAAGGTGACATGCAGTCAATGTGACCCTTTGAGTAATCGATAGACTTCAAACCTCATTAACCAACCAACCTAGTGTGTAGATAACAGCGCTTGTTTTTAGAACTGCCTGTGGCCCATTCCTTGAATATTCATGCATTTTCTAGGGCGTGACACCCTCTTTTTTCTATTCCAGAATCTGAATTTTCGTATCCCACGGCATAGTTTGGCTATATGTCGAGGGACGAAAGTTTCTCTATGGCGAGTTCGCCTTTTGTTGTCGGTATGTTTGATTCTCTCTGTATTTGTCTCTCTGTCGTTTCTGGTGTTATAATGGAGCTCTGACTAGGTTTGAACAATTTATTTGTTTTTTCCCTGTACTTTACGCATTTTCTCATTTTCATACATATGAATGTTTAAACATATGTGTTTGCTACGTATAAACATTTATGTTTGTTCCCTTTGAACGTGTATATTTACTACCCTTGAACATAAATCTTCATTCCATCAAACGTACATGTTTATCTCTCCCACAAAGTCGATGATAAATTATCTCTTTGATTCCAGTCTTCAAATAACATACCGGGAGACCTACTATGTATAGCTCCCCACCCACTAAGGGACTTTACAAGTACACAGAGAGCGTATCACAGAACGCATCTTACATAGCAAACAGTGAGGTCAAGGTAAACAGTTAAGGTAACACAGGAAGAGCACTGCAGTAAGTCCACCGGCACATGCTGGTCAGGTACAATGCTCAGAAAAAGAGAATTCTTTTCATGCATTTTCAAAGGAGTTTGATACAACTGCAGCAGATTTATGTCATGGTGGGGAGTCTTTGACGTATTTCATTGTATGTCTCTATACTCTGTATGGTATTATATTCCCAGGCTTTTAATTATTCCCATGAATGTAATATTAAGTTAGAAAAATGTAAATATACATGTTTTGGTGCTGGTGTAGGAGCACTGGTGGTCTGTGATGAGGCTCTGGTGTTGGTGCTCTGTGTTGTGTTGGAGAACTTGTTGTGGCATGTGCTGGCGCGTTTAATACTTTATTCTCTGTCTCTGTCTCTCCGTCTGTCTGTCTGTATCTGTCTCTCTCTCTCTCTCCTTCCTGATGCTGTGCGTTTCATCTCCCAGATACAGCATCAACTCCGCCACTGCCTCGCTGCTGACGCTGGTATAAGGAGGAAGTGTTAATGCTTTATTGACGCTGGTTTTGTAGCAGAGATCGGCTTTCACGGTCTCGAGTCCTCACTCACTTTTTATTAATTTTCGTCTTTTGTCACTTGTCACTTCTGACCTTTAGTCGCTGCCTTCCCGTCTCGCTAATTTCATCCTAATTTACTGTCATCACTTACTTTTATTCTCCTATCATTTGTACCGACTTTTTTTCTCATCTTATTCATCTCTTTACCCAGTTCATTTCATCTTCCATCTCTTCCTCCTTTATCTTGTCTTCGTTGTTTGTCTTTATCCTCTTATCCATCCTCATTTATCCTCCTTCTACTGTTTGTCTGTCTACTCTTACCTCTCTCGGCATAACTACTCTTCTCATTTCTCTCTTTGCAACCTTGTTTGGAGTGCAGAGTCAGTAAATAATAAGAAACATGAATACCTGATAACTTTCGTCTTCTTAAAGGCACATCCTCAGAGGAACTAAGCACAAAAATTATTATTCACGCATTTCGTAAGTTTGTAAGTTCTTTCTAAGTCTATGAGTCAAGGGACTTTGCTTCCTCTTTCTCCCTCTCTCGTTCCCTCCCACTCTCCTTCTCTCCTCTCTCTCTCCTCTTTCTCTATTGGCTCCCCCTTACCTCTCTATCCATTCTGTCAATTCACTTGAGTCCTCAAGAGAATAAGAAAGAAATAACACCTTTCCTTTCCTACATTTCATCTCAATCACACGATATTTTCTCATGAAAAAATAATGCCTCAGCGTCTCTCTTACCTCCGATGACGCCCACACTGGTGGAGATGGTTCCTGAACCCACAACACACTTTTATTTTCCTAATTCGAGGCGAAGGACGGAGAGTTTAGTATCTGGGGAGGAGTAGCTCGGGGACCCTACAAGCCATTCACGACTTGCTCTTGAATAGAGCTCGAATCTAGGTAGGTAAGGTTCGCTGAACCACCGGATTGTCGTTACAGGTCTGGTGGAAAACAGGTGATGCTGTTGCCGTGGCTGGCATTGTTATCAGTGAGGGCAGAGGTTTTAACTGTGTGTGTGTGTGTGTGTGTGTGTGTGTGTGTGTGTGTGTGTGTGTGGTGTTCATCTTTGAGAGTAATGTCCATGTTTTTATTTCCTTGTGGACAAGTCTCTCCGTAATGGTCACATTACCATCGTAACAGCCAAGATTTCACCTTAACAATCACGTTTCTTACTCCACACGTCAGCGTATCTTAAAGAAACGTGAATCAGAGGCGCCCATCAGAAGATGTATCAAGTGTCTCAAAGCAATCAGTTTCAAGGTTGGTAAAGAGAGAATTCGACCTCAAAAAGCTAATACGTCCGGACACTCGACTCTTGCTTGTAATCTCACACACAAGTTCCCCATTGGGGAATTTTTGTTGTGATGAGTTCACAGTTATTTTGCCCGCTAAAACGACAACAAATAGAAACAAGAACAGCAACAACAACAACAGGATTTGCATCAATAATATTTTGTATTTTTAAATAATTAATAATAATAATAATTATAATAGTGATAATGATATTTATAATATTTAATTCTTCTTTTTCTTCTCAATAATAATAATAATAATAATAATAATAATAATATTATTATTATTATTATTATTATTTGTAGTAGTAGTAGTAGTAGAAGTAGTAGTATCATTATTATTACCATAATCATTTAAGCCACGGGAATCATACGCTTGTCTTGCTGCTTCTGGAACCCACGCAAGAGAGTGTATAATTACTCATACCAATTAAATCAAGTCTTGTGCACAGGCCACACTCGCCGGGGTCACCATAACACGCACTCAGTACTAGTCTAGGTCAGTGTCACACACACAACACCTGTCAACAAACCATTACGAGATGGTCCTTAATGCTCATAGTTTCCTGGATCCGAGTATCCATGGATGAGCCCACGGGTAGCTATGTGTGAACCCGCGGGATATCCAGGTTTGAACCCTTGAGAAGTGAAGGTTCTAGCCAACTGTTGAGTGTGAACCTTACTATACTCCTTTCTGTTGCCTGGTACATTACAGGTACCTTCCCAGGTTTTTTTTACCCTCTTCTATTCCATTTGCTAATCCCCTCTCCGTTTTATCCTTCCCTTCTCTCATCCTTCCCTCTCCACTCCCCTACTATCCTCCTCTCATCTTCTCTCATCTTCCTCTTCTCCTTCACTCTTTTCTCTCCTCTCTCCCCTCTTCTTCTCTCACTCACTCGCCTCGACAACAGATAATATATATATAAATATATATATCACAACTTTCCGTTGAGTTTCTAGAGTGAATGCATCTTAAACCCCTATAGAGCATAGTCGGTGACCTTTCTAAAAGGTTCTCATCCCACTTGTGCAGGATTTGCAACATCCCAGTCGCACAGACAGAGTAAAGGATTCAGCAATGCTTCAACAACATAAATCTCTTTAAAAAATAACATTGATAATCACCTCGTCAACAACTTGACGAGGTGATCATCAATGTTAGGGATTGTAAATGACAATACTGAGGTAATATTGAGACGAGCAAGAGAGAGAGATAGATAGATAGATAGATAGATAGATAGAGAGAGAGAGAGAGAGAGAGAGAGAGAGAGAGAGAGAGAGAGAGAGAGAGAGAGAGAGAGACTGAACCCCAAATGCCTAAACCTAATTTGTTACGTCTGACGTGGGACCCGCTACTCATTTCGCAAATTATCATGCGTATTCTTAGCTCTTTACATTAAACATTAATTTTGAGAAACGGAGAAAGACATATTTTATTAAGCAATCCAGTAAATTTATTTCCTGGAATTGTTTATGGAGCTCTTGGCGTGTGTGTGTGCGTGTGTGTGTGTGTGTGTGTGTGTGTGTGTGTGTGTGTGTGTGTGTGTGTGTGTGTGTGTGTGTGTGTGTAAGTAAAGACATATATTTATTTGCATTTATATGAAGAGAGTTGGTGCTCGTGTATCTCGTTTAATAACTTTAATAACTTTTTTCACTAAGGTGTTTGAGGAGGTAGATCATGGTAATGAATATGATATTGTGTATATGGACTTCAGTAAGGCTTTGATAGAGTCCCACATCAGAGACTATTGAGGAAAATTAAGGCACACGGAATAGGAGGAGAATTTTTTTCCTGGATAGAGGCATGGTTGACAAATAGGCAGCAGAGAGTTTGCATAAATGGGGAGAAATCAGAGTGGGGAAGTGTCACAAGCGGTGTTCCACAGGGGTCAGTATTGGGCCCCTTATTGTTCACAATCTACATAAACGACATAGATGAGGGAATAAATAGCGACATAAGCAAGTTTGCCGATGACACCAAAATAGGCCGTCCAATTCATTCAAATGAGGACATTAGAGCACTCCAGGAAGATTTGAATAGACTGATGCAGTGGTCGGAGAAGTGGCAGATGCAGTTTAATATAGATAAATGCAAAGTTCTAAATATTGGACAGGACAATAACCATGCCACATATAAACTAAATAATATAGATCTTAATACTACTGATTGCGAAAAGGATTTAGGAGTTCTGGTTAGCAGTAATCTAAAACCAAGACAGCAGTGCATAAGTGTTCGCAATAAAGCGAACAGAATCCTTGGCTTCATATCAAGAAGCATAAAAAAGGAGTCCTCAGGTTGTTCTTCAACTCTATATATCCTTGGTGAGGCCTCATCTAGATTATGCTGCACAGTTTTGGTCACCGTATTACAGAATGGATATAAATGCTCTGGAAAACGTATCGGAAATCTTCCCTATGAGGATAGACTGAGGGCCCTGAATCTGCACTCTCTAGAAAGGCGTAGAATTAGGGGGGATATGATTGAGGTGTATAAATGGAAAACAGGAATAAATAAAGGTGATGTAAATAGCGTGCTAAAAATATCTAGTATTGACAGGACTCGCAGCAATGGCTTTAAGTTGGATAAATTCAGATTCAGGAAGGATATAGGAAAGCATTGGTTTGGTAATAGAGTTGTCGATGAGTGGAACAAACTCCCGAGTACAGTTATAGAGGCTAAAACGTTGTGTAGTTTTAAAAATAGGCTGGATAAATATATGAGTGGGTGCGGGTGGGTGTGAGTTGGACCTGACTAGTTTGTGCTACTAGGTCAGATACCGTGCTCCTTCCTTAAGTGAATGTAACCTGACCTGGATGGGTCGGGGCATTGGCTTAAGCCGGTGGGAGATTTGGACCTGCCTCGCATGGGCCAGTAGGCCTGCTGCAGTGTTCCTCCTTTCTTATGTTCTTATGTTCTTATAAGTTTGTTGTAAAATATTTTGAATTTCCAATAATGGAACAAACTAACAACGATCTCTGTGACTTTTTCAATTGTCACTCTGTGAAAAAAAAAATAAATGTTGGTTCTAAACTAAGTTTTTCCGTAAAGGCAAAACACACCTTCATTTTCTCCCAATTAATATCAACAACAAATACTTTTTTGTTTATTTTCTCGTAACCTTTTACTATCTTCCTCGTTATCATGTCATCTTTCACTCTCTAGTCTCCTCATTCTGTCTACCGATACTGATAACTTTACACTTTCTGTGTCATCCTAAGTATTCATCGATACTCGGTACCTTCACCGTCATCCCTGTCTGTTCCTCCTGTCTGTGAATCAGTTTCTTTGGCGTGGTATACTGTTGCAGACGTCTTGCATTCCAGGTTTATGCAAAGTTCCTCACCCTTCTCCGTCTGTGCTAGATTCAGGAAGGCTTTCTATCCTTATACGATCCTTTTTCTTGGAGTATTACTTAATTCTTCCCCCTCCTTTCATTAGTCTGGATTGGTCAGGATTGGTCTATCACTGACTTTTAGAAGCTCTTCCTTCTCTGTATTTTCATTATAGGAATATCTTGTATATATCTTGCAATACGAGCATCAATATGAGCTTTTTCAAAAATATATCCGTCTCATCTTTAATGGAAAAGCTGATTTAACTCTGAAACATAAACATAGCACGAAATGGAACAAAAACCACAAGTAATAACACTAAACACGAAAATTAAGGACGATTTACCAACACAAACATTGACAAAGTATTTGCCACGACAATTTGCATTGAAATTACTTCGTGAAATACTAAACAGATTCCATCCTAAATTGCATGTTTATTACGTAAAAATTATATAAAACTAAACAAAGATAAACAATTAAAATTGCTTGAAATGCAGCTCAAAAAATTACAACAAATTTGCTAATAAAAGCGGAAAATAATATGACTTTTGGGAAATTCTAAACTACAGTAATAGGTAAGCAATTCATTAATTAATAAAAAGTTTAGTATGAAGTATATAT
This sequence comes from Cherax destructor, assembly GCA_009830355.1. NCBI lineage: Eukaryota > Metazoa > Arthropoda > Malacostraca > Decapoda > Parastacidae > Cherax > Cherax destructor. The sequence continues at coordinate 416,503 of WNWK01000428.1, read as the reverse complement.
AAGATTTAAAAAATATTATTTTTTTTTGCGTTTTAAAGCATAACTAGGAAATTGTAATTTTGTTTTCGTTAAAACTAAGAAAACTTATAAAAACTATTAATTAAATAATACAAAGACAACACGGAAAAATGTGACGCCATCGAGTGTCTGAATGACGTTCATGGCACAGGGAAGTTTGACATCCTCAAGTATATTCAAAATACGTCTGCCGTTTAGTGACAACCAAAAAAAAAAAAAAATATAGACTCTCAACTGACAACCAAAAATATAAAAAATATAGACTCTCAACTGACAACCAAAAATATAAAAATATAGACTCTCAACTGACAACCAAAAATATAAAAATATAGACTCTCAACTGACAACCAAAAATATAAAAATATAGACTCTCAACTGACAACCAAAAATATAAAAATATAGACTCTCAACTGACAACCAAAAATATAAAAAATATAGACTCTCAACTGACAACCAAAAATATACAAAATATAGACACTCAACTGACAACCAAAAATATAAAAATATAGACTCTCAACTGACAATAAAATTACATGAACATTGTGAGCAATATGAGTAAAATAAAAATAATGCCAGTGAAATAAAACCGAGACAAAAAAGAAAAGACCACAAAAACTCACTACCAAAACAATAAACTGCAAAGTCACCCAAGTTAAAGCGAGACGAAAATAAGACCTCAGAAGGGCATTAAAGTGAAGCTAGAGAGAGGCCAGGAAATCCGTCCAGAAATCCTACACGTGGACAAGGATGAACCTGTGAAAAATCAGAGGCCAGTAAAACAAAAACCAGCAACTCCGTGCAAGCGAGACCTCAAAAACCTGCCAGGAGTTGGAGTGGGGAGTGTATGGTGGGGATTTAGGAGAGGAGGGCGAAGCAGAGGGAAGCCTTTTCATGATACTGGATTTTAAAGGCTTCCAGTTGGCTCGTGGAGGGGGTTAATATTTGGAGCAGTGGGCTCTGGGCTCCAGGCAGGGACGTGGGTTTTACTGTAGCGAGGGAGAAGTGTTTTCCGGGACCCCAGGAGCGAAGAGTGTTGAGTGTGCGTGAGCAATGTTATATTGGCAGGGAGGCCATAGCTGGGTGCACCAGCTGAAGTGGAAAGAAAGACTTTAAAAGGAGGAATGACAGACGAAGAGGGGTGAGCAAGAGGAAGAGAGAGAGAGAGAGAGAGAGAGAGAGAGAGAGAGAGAGAGAGAGAGAGAGAGGGCACGTGTGTGTGTGTGTCTATATAAGTGTAAGTAAAAATGCCACAGTGAAAAGAGGAAATAAAAACCTGAGCTCTTCCATGCGGTTATACACATATTCCTCTGAAGATATACATGTAAGCGCATGAAAGCGCTCTGGTTATATTTTCTGTTTTCTCTGTGGTATTTTTACAAATTTGCAATCACGCGTTTTATTGTGATTTGTTCCATATAATTGTATGTGTGTGTGTGTTTATGTGTATGTCTATGCGTATTTGCGTATGTGTGTCTGCATTCGTTCGTTTGTACGTTCATGAGAGTACAAATTATTATATTGAAAATACGTTAATAGCAAGTGCCCATAAGACCTAACAACAAATTTCGTTACAGTCGAGGTATAAAAGTAATTATTGTTTGAGTAATGTATTCCCCTTCCTCCTCCTCTCTGTCCCCACTGTCGGCCATTTTGCCGGTCACACTACTCCACTACATGTTCATTTTTTCTTGCTCGTCCAGCATAGTGACACTCAGTGATCTGAGTGTCACTATGCTGGATCACGACACCTACGACCACTGGCATACCTTGCTGGCCTCAGTGGTCCTGAAGCATCTCCTAGCTGAAAACAGATAACGCACTGCTCACCTTTCGTTGCATAAGTTTTCCTGGGTTCTCTCCTTTGCACTCTAATATCATTTATAAGTCTTCTGCCAATCACCAAGAGCTAAGCCAAATCCAATCAAGGTGGCGCTGAAATTAATACGTAATCTCTTTCATTTGCTATCTGAAGCCATAACAAATTTTTCGACTTCTGTTGTTGTCGTTGTTGTTATTATTATTATTATTATTATTATTATTATTATTATTATTATAAAAAATCGAAGCGTAGCTGTTTCCACTAACTATTTTTTTTTCCGTATCTAGTTTTTGTGTGTTTTGGTCTTCGTCACGTCACCCTTCAGGGAAATCTCGAAACCTCGTTTGTTTCACAAGAAACCCTCCTTCTTATTAAAGAAGGATCGCTGTCGAAGAAGCCTCGTTTCTCATAAAGACTCGTTTCTATTCATACGAAGCCTCGTTTGTTCGCATAAAAATGTCTCGTTTCTTTTTATAAGAAGCCTCGTTTGTTCTCATAAAAAGCCTCGTTTGTTCTCATAAGAAGCCTCGTTTGTCTCAAGAAGAACTATCCGTCTCGAGAAATCCTCGTTTGTTAAAAAGTGTCATTCGTTCAAAAGAACCTTCTTGATTACAGGCGTACGGTACCAAATCCTTTTCAGGAGAAGGAACACAGTCACATAATTTCCCTAATTTTACGTTCGACGAACGACGCCTGAAATAAGAGAAACTAGCATATATACGGTACATTATCATCGAAGGTGACAGCATTATGACACGGCCACTATAGTCACTACCATGGGATGGAAATAAAGTTCTTGCCATGCTCTCTATATATTGTCATGGATTTATCATGACGTATACAATCTGAATCCAAAGGCCAAAAATAGCACCTTTGCTCCCTGCCTGCAGGTGAAAAATGAAACATGGTTCAGTGATGTAGTATACAAGTTTCATGTGGCACTACAGCGTATTCGAACGTGTTACATAAGTGTTTAATAGGATGTAGATAAATTTATATCTGATAAAGTTTTTCTTTTTCCGAATTCATATCTTTTATAGTTTCTATTTTGCCTGAATCTGCTGAGTCTTCGATACAATTTGTTCGAAATCTGCTCCTACTTCTGCCCTCGTTTCAACAAGCCCATCCCCAGGCCCATTACTGTTATTGAATACTAACAGTCGTAACGAATCACCGTGGGTTGTACACCAGCCATCAGCTTTCTTGAAAATATTCAGCCTACAGTACACTGTAGGCCACACAGCCTGATCAGCTGGGCTTTATTGCCTATGTTGGACTGCGTGCACCTCATCGTGAGCCTAATTCATCAGGGTTATGATATATAGCATCATAATATATACCGTTTACTATTCATCATCTTCAATTTTCCGTACAATACGTGATAGGCATGTAGGGTTCTTTTAGACTCTTCCGCCATGAAATTGCAAACCCTAAGTTCACTCCGTCACATGGCAATCCATGCATAAGGATATTTTTATTATTATTATTATTTTTATTATATTCATGGTGAAGAGGCAGCATATTCGGGTCATACATTGCCTGAGTATATATTCTTACTGTCTCTCAGCTCGGCACTTCATTTCCTGCTATCAATACGCTTTCTGAGACCCAGACATATAAGCATCCATCTTCTCTTTCTCACACACGTCACATATTCCATATTCGTGATATACGTATATTGCAAGCTCCTCGACCTCTTGCAAAATTCACCACACAGGTACTGCTGAAGAGAACCTTACGGACTTTACGCTCTTTGAGATACAACAACGGGAACAACACCAGAAATAACAGAAACAACAGGAACAACAAAAACAGAAACAGCAGGAACAACAACACAATCGAGAGCCTAGCAGGTGGCAGCCCATAACAACCAGTAAATATTCTTCTCAGTTCCCATGAAGAGCAACGCAAAATGCGATGCAATATTGAATACGGGAAGAGAAGAGTCACTTTACATACTGTTGTTGACCTTGTGGTCTCCCTAGTGACAAAAAAGACCTTCAAGAGAGGGAGAGGTGTCTTGAGTCTGATAAAAGACTCTTTACAGCGATTCAGTGAAATGCAGCTGCCCTGTCCTTACTTGGATTAAAGTTCTTTACCTCACATTTTCCAGATGGGGAATGATCCGCCAGCTAAACGCTTCCCGATGAAGACCGTCATGATATCCTCCAGGTATTGTGACTCTTTCTTAGAAGGATCATTTTGGGAATGGACTGAAGTGGGATCTAGATCAGGCGAGGTCCTCAGACTCTCATACATCTCACCACCACCTAGTTTGTTCGGGAGTCGAATTGCCATCATCCATTACCTCCCCGACTCATGCTTCTTCTTCCTTTTCTTCCAGATTTAGATATCTCAACAAGATGTCATTTCTGCTGCTCTTGAGGGAATTTGTAAACTATAAGGGAAGGAAATTTAAACCAATAGATTAGGGAATGAAATATACGTGCTCTTTGTAAATATACTGTGAAAGTTTACTTTGATTCCTACTTTAGAAATTCATGTACTTGGTTTATGCCAGGCCTACCTGAGGAAGCATGATCAGATGCAGGAGAAAACACGGAGATTTATAACTAGGTTGGTTGTCAGAACTGAGAGGGGTCATACTCTGAGGAGAGGCTTAAAGAACTAAATCTGACGTCATTGGAAGAGAGAAGGACCAGGGGAGACATGATAAGGAGGTTTAACATCGTTAGAGGTTCACAAACTGAAATGTAAGACACCGGGGCAAGAGGGCTTAGGTGGAAGGTATGAAGACCGATGAGCGACAGAGATGTTAGGAAATACTTCTTCAGTCTTAGTGGCAAACAGGCAGAGGGAAATAGAGGAGGTGGTGGTGGCGGAGGCAAACTCCATACACAGTTTCAAGACAAGGTATGATAGGGCCCAGGAAGCCAGAAATCCCAGTAAAAACAACTAGGTAAGGGATCACACTTACACACACACACACATACACACACACACAAACACACACACACACACATTATTCCATTTACGTCATGGTCACCTTTCTAGTGCCTACAAAGGCAGGTGAAGAGCCGCATGATAGGGGAAACTGCAGTGACGACCAATTAAGTCACACTTTGATTTGATTTCATAGCTCAGTGGTTCACCCAATTTGGCTCACACAGGTCTGCATATAGCTGCTAGAATGATATTTATTATTGTTATTATTATTATTAAATTTATAATAGTAATTTTAAAAATAATATTAATATTGCTATTATTTTTATTATTATAATATTCTGATCTGGAAAAATGTGGTAATGTCATTTAGGCACTGACTCCCTCTGCAGGTAGAAATCATCATTCAACTAACCACTCACAGTTCCTATATATAGGGTGTTTCAAATTGATGGACCCAGTTTCAAAGGAGTATATATCACGATCGGGTCCATCCCTATGAAACAGTACATACTAGTACAACCCAGACCCGATATCACAACTAGTGAACCTTCTTACGTAGTGACAATGAAGCGACAGTTCAACAGCTCAGTTACGTCTGTATAGTTATTCTCATATTTATTCTTTTTTTTACTCTTCTATGTGTGAGTTTATAAGTGATGTTAACCGACTGGTTACTATAGATATTGTAACAGTGATAGTTTAGAACTGTGAAATAAAATGTAGACAGATATATATATATATATAGATAAATATAGAGATAGAGATGTATGTTTGTTAGTGAGTAGGTATAAAATGAAGCTGTTCCTCCCCTTATTCATCAAGAAAAAAATTGGGCAGATATTAAAACCGTGTTGCTATATCCGAGTGAGGGGGAAACTATGGAGGAAATGGACTCAGAGTAGTGGACGCGCACTACTGCGAATGAAGCAACAAGGGGACCCAGAATGAGGCAGAGGCAGTGTGTATATATATATATATATATATACCACCCCCTATATTTTATATTACATGTGAAGTATATTAATAGACAGAATACATTTACAGAAAACACAAACATGAATATATTGGTACAATATATCGAAGATTATGAATCTTCTCCAGCTCATCCGAAGCCGGACGTGAGCCCAGTATGCAGCATGCATTTTTCCTCTGGATGGCCACGCTGAGACGCTGGAACATGAACGTGGCTGCCCATGGGTCCCTGGTGGTGTCGATGAGTCTGGAACCCAGTTCTTTAAGGAAACGGGTGGCATTTTTTCCCCACGCTCCCAAGGTCTCTGATCCCACTGGGACAAATTGATACTGTTGGCTTATGTCCTTGTACTGGCCGATCTTGTACTCCTCCCTGTCGCCCGACACTGTGATGGATGTAGGTGTCAGCCAGCGTCGACACACAGGTATCGTCCCATGCTAAGAGCTTGCCATTCTTCCAAGGATAGATGGTGATCCCGTCGGGGCGGTTTGCTGGGTTGTGGGTATTGTTGGCTGCTAGTGATCGCGGCTCTGTCTCGGCTGGGCATCCAGCTGTAGCAAGGGTTCTCTTTATGATGTCGTTGACCTCATTGTGTCTTGCATGCCAACCCTTGGTCACTGGTCAACATCAACAAAAATTTCTTGTCAAAGATATTTGAACGTAATTAGGATATTTTGCGAACTGCTGAATTCGAAAATGTCAGTAGGTTTTTCTAATTGGCTCTAGTTTGTGAGATATTGCATACTTACGCTCAGTAAACAGAGAACTTAGACATAACGCATGTATATGTATATGTAGTGACAATAGAGAGAGAGAGAGAGAGAGAGAGAGAGAGAGAAAGTGAGAGATTCTGTTATTCATATATAATGATACGTATGATTTATGAATAAAAAATGATTTTTTTTGGGGGGGGAAGCACAGAGGAAGAAATATAATAATAATAATAATAATAATAATAATAATAATAATAATAATAATATTTAATGTGAAGCTCTAAGTCCGTGTGGGTTACGAAGGTTTGTGGATAACTCCCGAGAGGGGCTCGCTTCACAACGATACTCACGATCATTACTATGCTCACACCCGTCAGGTGACTCCTCCCTGCCTTCACCCACACACACACACGAGCACTCACCCATCATTGTGCTAACTTAGAAACACATTCTGGGCCAAAAATTACTCCTTCCTACTCATATCATCGATATACGATACATCTAATCCCGTAGCTGTTTTTCACTCAATAGAATACGTAATTCCTTAGGAAATGGTTGATTTATTGGGTCCGTAGAGGCAGGTGGGAGCAGGTAGCGCCCGTGATTTACACTAAGAAGGAAATGCAGATGCGCCACGAGATACAGTGTGAAAAATTTAGTGTATAAGAAAAATGGGGCACACTTCAAAAGTCTTAGCATTACTAATAAACATGTCACTTTTAATTTCCTGTGCATTCCGTGAGCCTAAACACTGAACTTAGCGGAGGTCTAAAAGCTCTAGAGATGAAGTCACAACACAAGTGTAGCTCCCTGTTTCCACCATTTTAATTTCCTATTCAGATTATATATATATATATATATATATATATATATATATATATATATATATATATATATATATATATATATATATATATATATATATATATATATATATATATACTGTTTTGCTCTAAACCTAGCTTAAGAAAGCTCTGTTTTGAAAGAAATATAATGTCGTTTTACCATTCGCATCAGCAAGTCTTCTCTTTATATATGTTACTCAGCTTACATCGACAGATCGACTTAAAAACAAAAGGGATTAAAATATTCTTGAGTGGAAGTCACCTGGGTAGTTGATAGACTTTAAGCACAATTAGTTAACCGGATCTGCAAAGCGATATTTAGCGCTTCGTTCACTGGCATTTAAATTGAAACTTCAGCCGATCGCTGAAGTCATTTCCACTTCGACTCCGTGTTTAGTATTGACTTGCAAATTCTGTTAACTATCTTCGAGGACAATGGAGAATTGGAAAAGCCAAGAAAGCCTTTGAATGCTTTCAGGTTTCACGCTATCCTAACTACTAAATGTTGCCGATAAGCGATATCGGATACTCCTATGATATTATTATTATTTTTTTTTGCCTTCTGTGTTGAGGCCGCAGCTATTAGAAAACGGAGGGTCTAAAATGTATAATTTCCTGAATAATACAACAAAAAAGAGAAAAAAAACCCAGTCACGATCATACTGCATTACTGAAGATAACACAGAAGGGAAAACAAAAGCTGGTTGGGCTTGAATGAAAGATGTTAAAAGCGGATCAAATAGGTTATTGTTTTAGTGGTTGCAGCGGCGTACTGTCGCTATTATTGACAAAACGACAGACACAGAGTAAGCTTTTGTTGAGATAACGTTTCTCTGTGTAAAACAACGGGAGATTGTTCTCCACCTGCGTCTTTTTCTTAATAATTCTTTTGTTTACATAGCTGGGTAAGAGAAAGAGAAATGAGAAAATAATGAAGAGATAAGAAGCAATAAAGAGGTGTATTTATAGCTACATATGAGGAGGGGCTCGAGTAAGTCAAGGAGTGCAGCAGGAATTAGTGACACCAAAGACCCACTTGTAATCCAATGTCTTATAAGTACTTGAAGGAATACCTTCAGAATTCCCTCCAACGAGGCCATATAAACGACATTAAATGTAATTCTGGGTAGTAATCTTCAGGTAAGAGCTATCTCCTGAGTGCCTCTCATGTTCGCTTCCAAAGTTACATCGCATTTCTGGGAAGGAAATTTCGAAAGGAATGAGAACTTAGGAAAGTTTTTTTTTTATATAGTGAAACTTTTAATTTGATTTGTCGTCGTTCGCCGAGTTGTAGTATTGTGGGTATAGTAAACTATTCTTTTATCTTTCTCTCTAACTTTCTTTCTCTCTCTCTCTCTCTCAAATTTTATTTTATTTTAATTGATGTGAAGACATGTCTTGAACGTTGTTATAACCACTGATCCAAGAACTTAGTGAACATTTCCCAACTTTCACCTTGTTAGTGATCGGCTAGGGGGCAAAGGGTCCGCTGCTGATTTAAAAATCACTATCCACTGAAAATCCCGACATCGCTTAGGCTCCACGATAACACTTGTGGATTACAGTGTGTGTGTGTGTGTGTGTGTGTGTGTGTGTGTGTGTGATCAACACTCCATGTCAAGCTAATAATATATCACAAAGCTATCTTTCTGCATTGATCTATATGTGTATCTTGCTGCATGAGCTATACGTTTTCTCATAAGCACGTGTGACGTTATGCCTTGCTTGGTCTCTCCCTTTTCCATTATCTCCCTTCACTTGTTGGTCTCTCATTTCTTCCTTACCTCCTCTCTATTATCTTCACGTTTCCCACAACAATCGTTCTGTTTCCCGTCTCTCTTGTCTTCCCAGTTTTTTCTTCTCTGCGTCTCAGCTACTAATGTCAAAATTTGAATATGGAGATGGACACACACACACACACACACACACACACACAACACACACACACACACACACACACACACACACACACATACACACACACACACACACACACACACACACACACAGGGTAACTACAATGTTTCGTCTCTGTTGACTCCAATGTGTGTGTACACATCATCCAAAACATGTACGCATTATCCTCTGCGCGTGTGTGTGTGTACACATCTTCGGGCGCATGTACACAGCCTCCTGTGTGTGCATATTTCGCAATAAACTTCCCAGACGATTAAGTTTTTCCTCTCTGGCTTTTCTTACCAAAATTGTCATGTTGATCAACCCAACTTTTTTTTTTTTTCCACGAAGTTACCTCTAAGTTAGGTTCCACCTCGTCTAACTTAGTCAAGAAGTTGGGACTTAACTTATAGATTTCTTCCTCTCTGGTTATCTCTTTCCCCTGCTCCTTATCCTTCCTTTCCTACCTTCTCCCTTCCCATGTTTATCTTCTCTCATAATTCCATAAAATTAACCCTCAAAGTGATGCTAAAAACTTGGTGTGTTTTCGGCTCGTCTTGAGACCGTTATCAATCAGGGAATAAGTGACACTTTCGCTAGTAACACTTATTTGCCTTTCTAGGTGGGTGCTTTGTTTCTGGTGGAGGAATTTGTATCTGAAAAATTGGACCTGCTTTCCATTTCTTCGGATCATTACGTCCTTTTCTTCAGGCAGAGTATAACTCAGAAGAGTTAGGCACTTCCGGACGAATGCAATAATAATAATAATAATAATAATAATAATAATAATAATAATAATAATAATAATAATAATAATAATAAATTAGTTTCTTTAGCTTATCGTGTGCTACTCTTCTTTTTTTTTCTCTATTTTTTTTCTCTCTCTCTGTCCCTCTCTGTAATTTTTTCCTCTTTTCTTTTATGTTCTCTTGGCTCCTCTCTTTCTCTCTCTCCTGCCTCCCTCGTCCAGGTCTTCCCTCAGCGTTTTGTCTGAAGGTGGTTAAGGGTATCTTAGGTATATCTGATGCCGTCTGAGGGAGTCAGAATTTTATCTGAAGGAGTGACAATGACAGAGTATTCCAGGATATTCCCTGTGACTGTTTCGGAATAACAGGGATACCCAGGGACACTCACACGTCACCAGAATTTTCGGAATTTGCTGGGATGTCTCGAGGGATGGATGATATTTATTCTTTTTTCTCGAACGGAATTTTCGGAATGATTGTGGAGTCTTTGGGTTGTCTGTCCGTGAGTGTCCGAAGCCCATGGGGGGTTAAATAGATCTTGAGAAAGAGGGTAAAGACCGATATTTGATGTTCTTGCGTGTACATAGGATGTTTCGAGACATCAAGAAGCAATTGGATTCCTGAATTCCTATTTTAGGCTTAGGACTGAGCGAACCTTCACTAAGACTTTCATCAAGTCTTGCTTAAGACAACGAAATGCTCAATGACAACATTATCAAGCCCGATTCATGTCTTTGAAGATTCTGTAGACACAGGGAATTCAACTGAAAGTGTCTGAAGGTACCAGAAGACGTCGTTGGTTCCTTCAGACACACTCAGACATCCAGATGTAGTCAGAGTCGATCTCAGGAAAACACACCATAATTCTTGGACTGTATAACGCAGGTTCTAGAGTACCGAGAAATGTATAAATTATACACATGTTCATCATTAGGAAACTTTAATTATGATAGGGTTAGCTCACCAGGGGATTTATCACAAATTGATAAAGCTCCTACTGATTGAAACATCGCATTGATAAACCTCCTGGTGAGCGAAACGTATCGCAAGTGATATGAAAGCTTGAAAAATGCATTAGAACGATAAGGCGAAGATAAGAACTATATTTTATCACAAAAATTCGCAGAATATATCTTTGAAAGTTGAGACTTTCTAGTGAAATATATCTCAGTAACAAAATGTTGAAAGTAACTTGGGCAAACATACTTTACGAAATAAAATAAAATATATTTCGTTGGTCTGCAGAATGCCGTAAATATTTGGAGAGATAAATATTATTGCAACAAATATTGTTGCATTTCTTGCAACGTGACAACGCCAACGCTACTGTCGTGAATATGTAAACATATATACATAAATACATGCCAACATTCATTTCTGTGTTTGTATGTACATGTATTTGTAAACACATACTCACACACACACACACACACACACACACATATTCACATATACAAACACACGTATTATAGATGAAAGTGGTGTTTTGTTTGTCAGGACAGAAGACAGTGTCTTCTGACCAGGTTCTTCGCCTCCTGATGACACGATACGTGAGATAAACATCCGCTGGCCTACAATCAGTTTAGAAAACAAAAACAAATAATCGCTAAAAACCTGTTTTTTTTTTTCATTCTGACCGAATGAAACACACACATTAATAGAACGTCAGAGTGTCGTGAACACTTTGCTAACCCGGCAGGGTCTATACGGCGCCTGGGAGGATGAGCGACAATGTGGTTGGACCCTTGAAATGGGGAGGTCAGGGCATCGTCTTCTCTTCAAGGAAGTGACTAAGGGGATCGAACGCGAGTAAATATTATACTATGAACTTATTTATGACTGAATTTGAGAGAGGGAGAGAGAGAGAGAGAGAGAGAGAGAGAGAGAGAGAGAGAGAGAGAGAGAGAGAGAGAGAGAGAGAGAGAGAGAGGGGAGAGAGAGAGAGAGAGAGGGAGAGAGGGAGAGAAGGAGAGAGGGAGAGAGAATCATTGCAACCTCGACCTTCATACAGAGAATTCAGGAAGTAGAGAGAGAGAGAGAGAGAGAGAGAGAGAGAGAGAGAGAGAGAGAGAGAGAGAGAGAATGCGGTCTCGATTTTCAGACTGAGAATGCAGGAAGCAGTAAAAATTGATACATTGCCTTGAAATAGTCGTAAAAGTTACGGAGCGCAACGGTAGCGCCTCAGGTCACGTCTTCATGAGGACCATCAGAAATTCCCCAATAATCGGAAGTTCCCTTATTATTACTAATAACGACCACATCCAGAGCTAGTTAATGACTACACACCAACAGCTTCTTAATGACCACACACACAAAAAAAAAAAAATAATGAAGGGAGTTTGAAGGTTGTATTGTATGTTAGAAATTGACACATTCTAAACATTTTTACTCTGATGATTTTTGTAGTAATTTTCTTAGTTTTATATATATATATATATATATATATATATATATATATTATAGGTAGTAGGTTGGTAGACAGCAGCCGCCCAGGGAGGTACTACCGTCCTGCCAAGTGAGTGTAAAACGAAAGCCTGTATTTGTTTTACATGATGGTAGGATTGCTGGTGTCTTTTTTCTGTCTCATAAACATGCATGATTTCAGGTATGTCTTGTTACTTCTACTTACACTTAGGTCACACTACACATTCATGTACAAGCATATATATATACACACCCCTCTGGGTTTTCTTCTATTTTCTTACTAGTTCTTGTTCTTATTTCCTCTTATCTCCATGGGAAAGTGGAACAGAATTCTTCCTCCGTAAGCCATGCGTGTCGTAAGAGGCAATTAAAATGCCGGGAGCAAGGGGCTAGTAACCCCTTCTTCTGTGTATATTACTAATTGTAAAAGGAGAAACTTTCGTTTTTCCTTTTGGGCCACCCGCCTTGGTGGGAAACGGCCGACGTGTTGAAAGAAAGAATAATATATATATATATATATATATATATATATATATATATATATATATATATATATATATATATATATATATATATATAAACCACCAAAACCACCACCACAACAACAACAACAACACCTACAAGAACAACAACAGCAGCAGCAGCAACAACAAAACAATAAATCAATCAAAGACAATATAACCAACAACAACATAGACAACAACGGCAGCAACGGAAAACAACAACATCAACAACACCCTCAAAATCCAGTCCTGAAAGCAACAAGCAAAACAAAAAGGAGAAAAAACTTTCGCATGTCGAGTCTAAAAAGTTCCTTCCGATCGACAGTGAACTGTTTCAACTGTTTGTTTCAACTGTTGTGACTGTTCATCAACGCGGAAACGTAAACATTCCATCAATGTTTCCCTAAAACCCTGACCTCCCTACTCAGTCTCTACCCTTAAATTAAACTCTTCAAAGAGAGAGAGAGAGAGAGAGAGAGAGAGAGAGAGAGAGAGAGAGAGAGAGAGAGAGAGAGAGAGAGAGAGAGAGAGAGGGAGGTGGTGTAAAGAAGGTTTTGAGCGCTAGGGGCTTGAACATCCAGCAGGATTCCGTGAGATAGATCGGAGTAAGTGGAAGCAAGTTGTTTTGGTGACCTGATGTGCTGTTGGAGTGTGAGCAAAGTAATATTTATGAAGGGATACATGCAAATCGGCCAGCCAGACAGTGATTAAACGAATGACGATAAACTTGTTATTTTTGAGTTATATATATATATATATATATATATATATATATATATATATATATATTTATTATGTATATATATATATATATATATATATATATATATATATATATATATATATATATATATATATATATATTTTATAGTTCTTGTACTACTTGTCTCACGGATTTAATTTCTGTATTTTCCTTTCAGGTTCAGATGATGAATGAGTGAAAGTTTCTCCTCACCTCAGCTGGTCACCCTGTCTGACCCAGCTGGCCTCCCTGCCTGACCCAGCTGGCCTCCCTGCCTGACCCAGCTGGCCTCCCTGCCTGACCCAGCTGGCCTCCCTGCCGTACCCAGCTGGCCTCCCTGCCTGACCCAGCTGGCCTCCCTGCCGTACCCAGCTGGCCTCCCTTCCGTACCCAGCTGGCCCCCCTGCCTGACCCAGCTGGCCCCCTGCCTGACCCAGCTGGCCCCCTGCCGTACCCAACTGACTCCCCTGCCCGACCCAGCTCACTTCTTCCTCGTCTGGTGTGCGATATAGGAAAGGATTTGTGGATTATTCAGACGTGACAGCTGGAAATTGAACTGATAATTCACCGGATCCTGTACCATTTTTATTTTAACCCTTGTCTAAAAAAAAGACGATATTTTTTAACGTGGTCTTGCGACATCAAGAAATATAAAGCGTCAGTGATGAATTAGATTAGAACTTTTGGTCAGGCTGAGTCTAGACAGTCTCTCTGGTGACACCTGGATGGTTGAGGGGATTCTGTCCGGAATGTGAGGTGTCAGTGACGGGAAAGACGTAGGTGGCTCAGCTTTTATGTGCATCTAATTAATTATGTAGTCTGAAAGAGGACGAATTCAATGTGATGGCAAAAAAAATGTATTGTTACTCTTTTACGGCATAAAATCTGACAACGCGAAGACGATTTGGAAAACAGCATTTAAAGTGTATTTTGGATGCGAACTGAGAAGACGGGAATTATGTGATGCCATTATTATTTTGATGTGACTCGATAATCGATAAACTTGTTTGTGTTATTCAACGCAAGTAGTCGTTGAGAATCGAGTCTCCGTTTAACTACTACGAGGCGGAAACGAAACTCTCGCAGCCAGGTTTTTCTCAGACTAGAGGAATATTCAACACCGTTTCTTCTCATTCTTCGTCGTGGTATGCCATGCTCAGCTGAGGGCCTCTCTCTTGCATGTTCCGCCCCTACCACACCCATTTATCCATGTTGGAGGAATCGAGTGAGGGTTCAGCGGGAGGAGTGGTGGAGGAGCAAGATGGTGGAGATATGTTTGAGGGGGTAAGCGGTGTTCAGGTATCCTGCAGTGATTCCGGAGGCTGTGGCGGAAGATTCTCCCCTCAGGAGGACCTAACTCCCCAGTTCATATCCTGGGAGAAGCTGGGAAAGCTTCTGCTAGATCCCAGCTTTGCTAATGCTACAAACGGTTCCCGCCATCCTCTGTTTAACTTCTCCATCAACGAAGCCTACGACATCATCTCTGACACCCAGGCCGGCTACCTGGACGTGGTGACACAGGTCGTTTTCATCGTCTGCTACATCAGCCTCATCTTGTTCGGGGTCGGGGGTAATGTGATGGTTGGCTGGGTTATCTGGCGCAAGAGAACCATGCGAACGCCGAGGAATTTGTACATCATCAATCTAACAATGTCTGACCTGAGCATGTGCTTGATCTGCATGCCCATCACACTCGTGGGTCTCCTCCACAAGAACTGGGGAATGGGAAGCCTTGTATGTAAGCTTGTTCCTGTGCTACAAGGGGCGAACATCATGGTGTCTACATCGACGGTCGTAGCCATAGCGGTGGATCGCTACGCCACCATTGTCAAAGTAGGGAGATCAATGGGGAGTAAGTTAAACGTAGCTGCTTCTATATGCGCCATCTGGGCTTCATCTGTACTCTTCGCACTGCCACTGTATTTTTACTACATTGTTAAACAGGTAAAGCTCCACAACATCCTGCTGTACGCCCGCTGCGTCGACCAGTGGCCCTCAAGGAGTGTTAAGAACGTGTGGATCATAGCACTGCTGCTGACGCAGTACGGCATTCCCATGGTAGTGCTGAGTGTGGTTCATGCTCGCATCAAGCGTTACCTGGGCCAGCATATGATGGGACAGTACGATGCCAGGAGAGCGCAGAAAGAAATCGAGAGAAATCGCAAGACTACCATTTTGCTCTCTACTATTGCCGTGGCCTTTGGCGTCTGCTGGTTGCCTTGGAATATCGTCAACTTGTTGGCAGACTTCGGATACGAAGGTTTCAGAGATCCGACTCATCTGTATACAGTTTTCGGCGCCTGCCATATGATCGCCATGAGCTCAGCCTGCATCAACCCCGTCCTCTACGGCTGGCTCAACACTAACCTCCGACGGGAACTGTTCGAGTTCCTGCCGCCAATCTTCGCCAAGATGGGTTGGATTCTTCCCGAGTCCTTTAGGAGGAGAGGCGAAGACTCGCCCACGAGACAACCTGAGAGCGTGACCCTACTGGTGTTCCAAACCAACCAAACCAACACCATTCAGACTGTGGCTCACCCACCCCAGACCACCACCACTACCACAATCCTTAAGGATGACACCTAGCAAGGTGAGTGCCTAGCCCATCCACGTCTCCAGCTTCAAACGAGTGTTTCTCAAACAGAATATCGTTCAGTTTCCTTTATTCTACTTCACTTGCCACTACTTCCTTTTATGCTTTACTCTGTCCCATTGATTTACCTCAATTTTCCATATTGGTTGCCATTTTGATCACCTGTATACACTATTCTCCATGCTGCACATTTACTATATTTACCTTAATAATCTTTAAGGTAAGAGAAGACTAAAAAAATTATATTATAACTGACATCGAAATTGCAGAGTCGAACACCACACAGTGACAAACAACAGAATTCACTGATTCTAATGAATAAAACACATGTACAACACCTAGGCATCTTTAATGGAGAAATGTTTTGCCCACATAGCAGACTTTATCAATCTAATTATTCTAATCTGTTGAGTACTACCTCAAAACTCTCCTTTTCAAGAGTGTTAAGTGAAGGGGAGTTTGTCAGTCATAGGGAGCTAGTTCTCTGAAGTTTTTCACTGCTGTTTATTCTTAGTTCTGTCTTTATGTTAGGCGCTAAACCCGTGTGGGCTATTAAGTGTTATTTATGGGAGTAAGTCAAACGTGACAAGACGATGCCGTAGACTTTCTATCGGACATAATTGTGGGAGTAAGTCAAATTTGGCATGGCGGTACCGTTGACTTTCTCCAAACCACGACTTAGGCAAGTGAAAGAATCATATGACATTTATTAGAATATGCTTTCTAAAATTCACTCCGAAAAATTTCTCTGGTTCCGTTATACAAGATCACCCTTGGCCGCCCACCTGCTAGGGAACGCTAATAGCAATTCAGTACAGCACGCAACCAACTTGTTAGGGAGACGTCAGGCACAATTCACTACCCTACTTCTTGTAGATTCGCCGGTACATCCGGTCCGGGTCTTCTCCAGATGGTGACCCGGCGACCACCCTAGGCGACCAAAATGCAAGGGGATGCAAGGAACTATTCTCCACCCTAGGCGACAGAGGAGAGAATGCAACGGACAGCAAGAGGCATTCTTGTGCTTCCCCAGCGCTCGGACACATTGTCCAAAGCTGGGGGTGACTCCAAAAGGATCCTGTAGTGCTTGCTGCCTTTATACTTCCTGACATCATCTGCTGCTTGCAGCTGCCACAGCATCCGAGCCCCGTAGGGGCGGGGAATGAGGCTAGGCCTGGGTACAGCTAGTTCCAGAAGACGAGGAGGTACTTGTACCTCCTCCCATGGCAGACATTGGTCTGAGACACTCCCGCGAAAGGAAGCCAAGGCCGGGCCACCACTTGGAAGAGGCCCTGGCCGGGCGAATACACCTGCGAATCTACTACCTACCTTAGGCGACCAGCCTGCTAGGAGATGCTAGGAGCAATTCATTATATTACGTGACCAACGTGCTAGGAGACGCCAGGTACAATTCACTACCCTAGGCGACCAAGTCTCGCTATTGTCTGCTATTCAACGGTGCTAATATTTACCTCCACGGCAGCATTCACATATTGTTCAGCGAAGTTCATTTTTATATTAGGGAAGAAGGCCAGAGAATTAATATTTACATTTATTTAACAATACGAGGATGGGAGAGCTATGGGGTGGGCTGAGGAGACTGCTGTGGTGGGCCAGGCTGGGGTGGGCCAGGCTGGGATTGGCCAGCTTGGGGTGGCCCAGGTTAGCTGCATGAAGTTTCTCTATATTTAGGGGTTAATTCAAATTCTTGAAAACAATTGAGAGAGTAATCATAATATTTTGTGGTTTGTAAATGCATCCACAACCACTATCACCACAATTACTAGCAACGCAGGCACCACCTACACAACCACCAACACCAACGCACGCGCCACCCACACAACCACCACTACCAACGCAGGCACCACCTACACAACCACCACTACCAACGCAGGCACCACCTACACAACCACCACTACCAACGCAGGCGCCACCTACACAACCACCAACACCAACGCAGGCTCCACCTACACAACCACCAACACCAACGCAGGCACCACCTACACAACCACCACTACCAACGCAGGCGCCACCTACACAACCACCACTACCAACGCAGGCGCCACCCACGTAACACGGTCACAAAGGGGTCTTGGTCCCCATTAAAGCTTCCAGCTTATACCTGACAGCGGTGATAAATACTTCAGCTCTCTCCTCCTCCTAATTCTCTTCATCTTTCTCCTCCCTCTTCCTCCTCGTCTTCTTCGTCCTTTACTCTTATTGAAAACAATCAATTAACTGTGACTATCTATCAATATATATTTTGGCTTAAATAGCAACGCTCACCTTGCCATATAAGACAAGTGAAAATTTGTGTATGCAATAATTTCGCCCAAATCATTCTGAACATAACGAAAAAAATATATTTCATTGTGTTTGTTTATTATTAAATTAATGTTAACGTATCTGAAGAAAAACTTTATAAAACTGGGTTGTCTGAATGTGCGTGGATGTAGTGCGGATGATAAGAAAGAGATGATTGCCGATGTTATGAATGAAAAGAAGTTGGATGTCCTGGCCCTAAGCGAAACAAAGCTGAAGGGGGTAGGCGAGTTTCAGTGGGGAGAAATAAATGGGATTAAGTCAGGAGTATCTGAGAGAGTTAGAGCTAAGGAAGGGGTAGCAATAATGTTGAAGGATCAGTTATGGAAGGAAAAGAGGGAATATGATTGTGTAAATTCAAGGATTATGTGGATTAAAATAAGGGTCGGTTGCGAAAAGTGGGTCATAATAAGCGTGTATGCACCTGGAGAAGAGAGGAGTGTAGAGGAGAGAGAGAGATTTTGGGAGATGTTAAGCGAATGTATAGGAACTTTTGAACCAAATGAGAGAGTAATTGTGGTAGGGGACCTAAATGCTAAAGTGGGAGAAACATGCAGAGAGGGTGTAGTAGGTAAGTTTGGGGTGCCAGGTGTAAATGATAATGGGAGCCCTTTGATTGAACTTTGTATAGAAAGGGGTTTAGTTATAGGTAATACATATTTTAAGAAAAAGAGGATAAATAAGTATACAAGATATGATGTAGGGCGTAATGACAGTAGTTTGTTGGACTATGTATTGGTAGATAAAAGACTGTTGAGTAGACTTCAGGATGTACATGTTTATAGAGGGGCCACAGATATATCAGATCACTTTTTAGTTATAGCTACAGTGGGAGTAAAAGGTAGATGGGATACAAGGAAAATAGAATCAGTAAGTAAAAGAGAGGTGAAGGTTTATAAACTAAAAGAGGAGGCAGTTAGGGTAAGATATAAACAACTATTGGAGGATAGATGGGCTAGTGAGAGTGTAGGCAATGGGGTCGAAAATGTATGGGGTAGATTTAAAAATGTAGTGTTAGAGTGTTCAGCAGAAGTTTGTGGTTACAGGCGAGTGGGTGCGGGAGGGAAGAGGAGCGATTGGTGGAATGATGATGTAAAAAGAGTAGTAAGGGAGAAAAAGTTAGCATATGAGAGGTTTTTTCAAAGTAGAAGTGATGCAAGGAGGGAAGAGTATATGGAGAGAAAAGAGAGGTTAAAGAGTGGTGAAGCAATGTAAAAGAGAGCAGATGAGAGAGTGGGTGAGATGTTATCAGCAAATTTTGTTGAAAATAAGAAAAAGTTTTGGAATGAGATTAATAAGTTGAGGAAGCCTAGAGAACAAATGGATTTGACAGTTAAAAATAGGAGAGGAGAGTTATTAAATGGAGAGTTAGAGGTATCGGGAAGATGGAGAGAATATTTTGAGGATTTGTTAAATGTTGATGAAGACAGGGAAGCTGTGATTTCGTGTGTAGGGCAAGGAGGAATAACATCTTGTAGGAGTGTGGAAGAGCCAGTTGTGGGTGTAGGGAAGTTCGTGAGGCAGTGGGTAGAATGAAAGGGGTAAGGCAGCTGGGATTGATGGGATAAAGATAGAAATGTTAAAAGCAGGTGGGGATATAGTTTTGGAGTGGTTAGTGCTATTATTTAATAAATGTATGGAAGAGGGTAAGGTACCTAGGGATTGGCAGAGAGCGTGTATTGTTCCTTTGTATAAAGGCAAAGGGGACAAAAGAGAGTGCAAAAATTATAGGGGAATAAGTCTGTTGAGTGTACCTGGTAAAGTGTATGGTAGAGTTATTATTGAAAGAATTAAGAGTAAAACAGAAAGCAGGATAGCAGATGAACAAGGGGCTTTAGGAAAGGTAGGGGTGTGTAGACCAAGTGTTTACAGTGAAACATATAGGTGAACAGTATTTGGATAAGGGTAAAGATGTTTTTGTGGCATTTATGGATTTGGAAAAGGCGTATGATAGGGTAGATAGGGAGGCAATGTGGCAGATGTTGCAGGTGTATGGAATAGGAGGAAGGTTACTGAAAGCAGTGAAGAGTTTTTATGAGGATAGTGAGGCTCAGGTTAGAGTGTGTAGGAGGGAAGGGGACTATTTCCCAGTAAAAGTGGGCCTTAGACAAGGATGTGTGATGTCACCGTGGTTGTTCAATATATTTATAGATGGGGTTGTAAGAGAAGTGAATGCGAGGGTCTTGGCAAGAGGTGTTGGGCTAAAAGATAAAGAAGCAAATACAAAGTGGGAGTTGTCACAGTTGCTTTTTGCTGATGACACTGTGCTTTGGGAGATTCTGAAGAGAAGTTGCAGAGGTTGGTGAATGAATTTGGTAGGGTGTGTAAAAGAAGAAAATTGAAAGTGAATATAGGAAAGAGTAAGGTGATGAGGATAACAAAAAGATTAGGTGACGAAAGATTGGATATCAGATTGGAGGGAGAGAGTATGGAGGAGGTGAATGTATTCAGATATTTGGGAGTGGACATGTCGGCGGATGGGTCTATGAAGGATGAGGTGAATCATAGAATTGATGAGGGGAAAAGGGTGAGTGGAGCACTTCGGAGTCTGTGGAGACAAAGAACCTTGTCCATGGAAGTAAAGAGGGAATGTATGAGAGTATAGTTATACCAACGCTCTTATATGGGTGTGAAGCATGGGTGATGAATGTTGCAACGAGGAGAAGGCTGGAGGCAGTGGAGATGTCATGTCTGAGGTCAATGTGTGGTGTGAATATAATGCAGAGAATTCGGAGTTTGGAAATTAGGAGGAGGTGCGGGATTACCAAAACGATTGTCCAGAGAGCTGAGGAGGGGTTGTTGAGGTATGTTTGGACATGTAGAGAGAATGGAACGAGACAGAGTGACTTCGAGAGTGATAAATCTGTAGTGGAGGAAGGCGGGGTAGGGGTCGGCCTAGGAAAGGTTGGAGGGAGGGGTAAAGGAAGTTTTGTGTGCGAGGGGCTTGGACTTCCAGCAAGCATGTGTGAGCGTATTTGATAGGAGTGAATGAAGGCATATGGTTTTTAATACTTGACGTGCTGTTGGAGTGTGAGCAAAGTAACATTTATGAAGGGATTCAGGGAAACCGGCAGGCCGGACTTGAGTTCTGGAGATGGGAAGTACAGTGCCGGCACTCTGAAGGAGGGGTGTTAATGTTGCAGTTTTATAACTGTAGTGTAAAGCACCCTTCTGGCAAGACAGTGATGGAGTGAATGATGATGAAAGTTTTTCTTTTTCGGGACACCCTGCCTTGGTGGGAATCGGCCGATGTGTTAATAAATAAATAAAAAGTATCTAAAATATATTTAGTTGGGTTAGGCTAAATTAAATTTCGCTTGTTGTAATAAGGTTAGGTAGGTTTTCAAAGTTTCTCTTGGTACAAAATTATAAATTCTTACATTAACATAAATGAAAAATATATCTTTAAACGTACAAGAGAAAATTTTAGAAAGGACTTAATTTTAGATGAGTTCTTGCTAATTGATCAGTTTTACCTAATCGGCACGACATATTTATATATAATGTGTGTGTGTGTGTGGCTTCGGCCTTTTTTTAAATGGCTAAGAGGAAAATTATCCAAATATATTTTTCGAATGAAGTTTCTTGCTGGTCAAAAAACAAAAAAAACGAGACCCGTGAGTTAAAACTGAACTCAGAACAGCTTATTGATAAAAACGATTTTTTTTATATTCTAATGCATATGTTTTTTTCTTTTTGCTAGTTTTCACATGAGAAGGAAAAAAATGAAATTCGATAAGTTAATAATGATAAAGAACATGTTGATAACAATTTCTCTCTCTCTCTCTTTCTATCTCCCTCTCTCACTTTCTCTCTCTCTCTCTCTCTCTCTCTCTCTCTCTCTCTCTCTCTCTCTCTCTCTCTCTCTCTCTCTCTCTCATTCGGTCGTGTCCTCGCCAGAAAATAGATTACGAGATGAGACGCAATTACATCTATAAATAAGGCATCTGGTACTTTCCAGGTGAGCGCTGCTCAGTGCCTGTGTAGCAACGGTGATAATCACAAGTGCCACAAGTGCCAACGAGGGAAGGCTCAGGCAAATATCTTCCTCACCATTCTCCCCTTCCCACTTCTCCTCCTCGTTCTTCTTTCTCTCCTTCTTCTCCTCCTAATCTTCTTCCTCCTTCTCCTCCTCTTCTTAAAGATAGATGAACCTTCGATTATGTTTAATTCATTATTTATCATTTCTATATTCTTGCTATTCTTACACATATGTATTCATCTATACTCCACAAACTATATATATATATATATATATATATATATATATATATATATATATATATATATATATATATATATATATATATATATATATATATATATATTTCTTTCTTTCAACACGTCAGCCGTTTCCCACCGAGGCAGGGTGGCCCATATTTTTTTATATATATATATATTGGTGTGTGTGTGTGTGTGTGTGTGTGTGTGTGTGTATCTGTGTCCTAGACACATGTCGATTAGACACCAGGCCTGTTGTATATTCGTGCGTGTATGTGTGTGTATGTGTATGTGTATCTGTGTGTGTATGTGTATGTGTGTGTTAGTTACCATGTGTGTGTGTGTGTTTACGTGTTTTATATGTACAGTATATTAGAGATGTGGCAATGTATCGGTATCGGTAAAAACGGCCGATACCGACTACAGTTGAGGCTGTAGCACTTCCAGTCACACGAATCCAGTCAGACGAATGTGTCAGAGATCCAATCAGTCAAGGATCTGCGAAAATGAGCCGGGAACTCTTTATGGCCCTGCTATTTTATCTTGAAAAATATATATTCTTCGTTCCGTTGGCACTGAGTGTGTCAATGTTACGTGTGCATGTCTGTCTGTATTTTTGTCCACGGATGCGTCAGTGAGTTCTTCGATCGGTGTGTCCTTACATGCGTATGTGCATCAGTCAATGTATTTGATTTTCCCGAAGTTGATACGCAGCCATAGGCAATTTGTTTCGTATTTTATGAAGGAATTTTCCTTTCAGAGCAAAACCAATTTTGTAAATTGCTCATTACTTAACAAAAATCTCTAAACTTACTGCAGCTGCTTTCAAAACTTTGATTTTTCTTTCCCTTATGTTTGGGTACAGAGGCGCCACTACTAACTTTAAAAGCAATATTCAGATTGAGCAATGTTGTTGTTTTTCAGAGTCCGTCACAATCTCTCTTGAATCTCCTTATTAGCATACACAAACTTAGTCTCTTTACCAGTAGCAAAATATACCGACAAATTGTGAATCCGATGCAACATGCGGTTTTATGGCATTTTCTTGAGACGATGGTTCCTCCACCAGGGATAACGAATGCCATAAAACGGAAATCATGTCTCATTCACGACGAAGTCAGCCATTTCTCACTTTCATCTCTAGTTATCTGACTTTAATTTAATACACACATTATTTATTGCTCGATTTCGGAAATGGTACATTTGTTTTTATCTTCCTTTGCTCTATATTACGTTCTGACCTTACTGAGTGTTGCCTATGCGTCAGAACCTGTACAGGTTATGCGTGAGAACCTGTACAGGTTTTTAATCATACTGAGGTCCTACCCAGGTTGTGTAATAGTGGTTGTCCCAGCCAAAAAAAAATCTCGCCCATTATTTTTTTCCTAATATATGCATTTTTCTCTTCTCTTACATTGTACCATATTATATTAAGCAAATGTCTCTTCCGATCGGCTTCAAATACTACACGCTGCCGTATCTTACCTAGAGAATATTTTTCTTGTGCGAATATACACACTTTTATGAATTCACTGACATGAATTCACCAACGTATATTCACATAAATAAATTCGTCTATATAAAGTTACCTTTAACTTCAACTATATTAACTCACAGCTTTCATACGAGCGTGTTTATAGATTCACTATTCCCTACAGTGTATAGAAATTGTATTAATTTTTTACCGTTTAATATATCGTTCTTCAGTTTTTATTAACGGCGTCACAAGCTTTTTTAAATTATTCTCTGGAAGCCTTTCATTCATAAGCAAATTTGTGGTTGAAGTCATGTCAAAAGCATTTATTAGTTCCCCAGGCAAGCGACTCCGTGTTGTGATGTGTTCTAACGTGTTGTTGTTGTGATGTGTTCTAACGTGTTGTTGTTGTGATGTGTTCTAACGTGTTGTTGTTGTGATGTGTTCTAACGTGTTGTTGTTGTGATGTGTTCTAACGTGTTGTTGTTGTGACGTGTTCTAACGTGTTGTTGTTGTCATGTGTTCTAACGTGTTGTTGTTGTGATGTGTTCTAACGTGTTGTTGTTGTGATGTGTTCTAACCTGTTGTTGTTGTGACGTGTTCTAACGTGTTCTAACGTGTTGTTGTGATGTGTTCTAACGTGTTGTTGTTGTGATGTGTTCTAACGTGTTGTTGTTGTGATGTGTTCTAACGTGTTGTTGTTGTGATGTGTTCTAACGTGTTGTTGTTGTGACGTGTTCTAACGTGTTGTTGTTGTGACACACTGTCCCTCTTGTTTGAGATTTATTTTGTCACCAGACGAGAGATATGAGTGAGGGAGATAATCTTCGTCAGTAGAATCACTCTCAGGAGAAAGTCAGAGAGACGCTTTCTCGTGAATTATGATTTCTTACTTTTTTGAAGGCAATACATTTATAAATTATATTTATTTATGTTCCAGTTTCGTCATAATGTGTTCAGAAAATTTGTTTAATGTGTATATTTTGTTTGTCTTAGCAGGACATGTCTTGTGGCTCGTCTCTGAGCTGTCATGTTCTCCCCAACACGATGAAGGAATTTGTGTGGGATTCTTGCAAGCTTATCTTGCCAGGATGATGTCTTTCCTTACCCCTCATTCCCTCATCCCACTCACCTCCCTCCCCCACACTCTCCAACTTCCCAAACATTTCTTCCTCTTCCCGTTCGTTCGTTTCCTACTTCTTTATTACTACCACCTCCTCCTCCTCCTCTTTCTCTTCTCCCATTTTCCTCCACCGACTTTCCATATACATTGAACACTTTCTTTTGTCTTTACCATTTTCCAATGTCGAATTTTACGAAGTTTCTCATAATTAAATCCTTATTGGAGAGCGGGACAACAATCACCATAATGGCAGTAGTTAGCGTTCCACTCTGGTAGTTACATCATCAACTTCCTATAGGGAGGTACCACCTTACAACTTGCTGGGGACCCTCATCCTCAGAGAAGACAATAAATGTACCTCAGGGAAGACTCGAGGGTCTCCCCGGAGCTGTTTGAATATTTTCTTCTCCTACCACTTCCTATATATAACAAAAAAAAGGCACAATATCGTGACTGGAACAATACACACACAACCCGCACATATTAAAAAGAGACGATCTTACGACGACGTTTCGGTCCAAGTCGGACCGAAACGTCGTCGTAAGCTCGTCTCTTTTTTATATGTGCGGGTTGTGTCTGTATTACTCCCTATATATATTGAATGAGTGCTTTATTAATAGACAGAATACATTGACAGGAAACACAAACATGAACATGAATACATTTGTACAATATATCAAAGATTATGAATCTCTTCCAGCTCCTCCGAAGCCGGACGTGAGCCCAGTACGCAGCATGCATTTCCCCTCTGGATGGCCACGCTGAGGCGCTGGAACACGAAAGTGGCCGCCCTTGGGTCCCTGGTGGTGTCGATGAGTCTGGAACCCAGTTCCTTAAGGAAACGTGTTGCATTTTTTCCTCATGATCCCAAGGTCTCTGATCCCACTGGGACAAATTGATACTGTTGGCTTATGTCCCTGTACTTGCCGATCTTGTACTCCTCCCTGTGGTCAGCAGCTCCTCCCTGTATATATATATATATATATATATATATATATATATATATATATATATATATATATATATATATATATATATATATATATATATATATATATTTTTTGAGTTGTAGCTCACTAGTATTGTGCTCATCTCTCAACAAACCTTCACATATGATTGAAATCATATATGCCCTTTAAAATACCTATATTGCTAAATCTACTTTTTCTTTTTAGTTAGGGCATAAGGTTAATAGGATTTTTTAATTATTAGAGAGTACGGAAACATTTATATATTTTAATTTCTGGTCTGGCGGCTATCTAATATTATCTAAAAAAATACGATTAAATTCAGTATTATGAGCGGAGTGTGTGCAACTATGGTGTTATGGCTGTGATGTTGGTCTGAGTGGCACCCAGGTAGACCACGGTAGCAGCGACCACTGGCTTACCAGTGCTGGTCTGAGTGGCACCTTGGTGGACCACGATAGCAAGGACCACTGGCTTACAAGTGCTGGTCTGAGTGGCACTCTGGTAAACCACGATAACAGTCCATGTTGGACTAGCCAGGAAATGTATGAGGTAGCTTCAGACACGGAGTGATACTGACGCAGGAACAACGTTTGAAGCACTGTAGTAATATCCAGCACCTGTCGTGTTTACAGACGTACGTTATCCCGGTGACTTTGTTGAAGAGGGATACTGTCGTGTTTAGACTGCTGTTATCCCGGTGACTTTGCTTGTCAAAGAGGGATATTTATGCCTTAGATGTTTGAATGAAAAGGGAAGTTAGCGTGATGTATTGTGAGTACGATTGTGAGGATTGTGGATTGTGAAGGGAGGATTAGAGTGCTGATACGGAGAAAAAGAAGAAATAAGAGAAAAAAGAAGAGGAGAGGGAAAAAAGATGAGGAATTAGAAGGCGAAGAAGGGTAGGATGGTGATAAGCATAACAATAGTGAAGGTTACGAAGAGGGGATGGATGAACCTATGAATTCAAAAGAAAGAATGACAGAAAGATATGAAGAATAAACACAAGTGCAGGCAGAGAGAAAAAAAAGATAACAATGAAAGATTGTTCTGCAGCTCTGTTTCTTCTCCAACCTTTGTATCCAAGGAAGGAAGGAAAGTGGGAAAGAAGGAAGGAAGGAGAAGAAAGAAAGAAGGAAGCAAGGAGAAGAAGAAAGGAAGAAGAAAGAAGGAAGGAGAAGGAAATAAGGAAGAAGTAAGGAAAAGGGGAAGGAAGGAAGGAAGAAAGGAGAAGGCGAAGGAAGGAAGGAAGAAGGCGAACACAGCTCATGATGACAAATGAGACACCTTATTAACTGAGTCTTTCACCTTAAGCCCAAGACTCAACTCACTCCCTGTTTCAACCACAACTACACGAGACTCAACTCACTCCCCTGTTTCAACCACAACTACACGAGACTCAACTCACTCCCCTGTTTCAACCACAACTACACGAGACTCAACTCACTCCCCTGTTTCAACCACAACTACACGAGACTCAACTCACTCCCCTGTTTCAACCACAACTACACGAGACTCAACTCACTCCCCTGTTTCAACCACAACTACACGAGACTCAACTCACTCCCTGTTTCAACCACAACTACACGAGACTCAACTCACTCCCTGTTTCAACCACAACTACACGAGACTCAACTCACTCCATGTTTCAACCACAACTACACGAGACTCAACTCACTCCCTGTTTCAACCACAACTACACGAGACTCAACTCACTCCCCTGTTTCAACCACAACTACACGAGACTCAACTCACTCCCCGTCTCCGGAATCACTACCACAACAGCAAGCTAGCCATCCCAATTAGCTACACTCCAAAAGCAGCAGGATTCCTAGGATTCGAAAAAGAGGGATCATTTACACTTTAAAAATGACGAAGAACCTTTCTCCGGCAATCCAGCTTCGCAGACAGGAGGATCAAGCCCGCACTGCTCCTTGCAATAAATAACCCACAAGAGGTTTAAAACGATCCACATAGAGCTACATAAATCTACATTTTAGAAAGAAACGATGAAGGTTCGTATCAGAGAATATTCTTCTTGTTTATTGTGACTCTCCGAGCGCCATACGGTGAGAGTAATAAAGGAGAATCGGAGCACTTGAGATAATAAGGAAGAACAGCAATACGTGGAGAGTAATAAAGAAGATTGGGAAGGAATGGAGAGTAGACAGGAAGAATATCAATAGAGGAATATTAATCAAGGGAAGGTAGCATGGAAGAATATTAACATAGGAACTGTAGCAAGGGAGAATATTTTTATAAGAAAATGACAGTAAATTAGAACATGAATAGAAGTAGGGTAGAAATGGAGAGGAGGATATGACAGAGTGGAAAGAGTTGTGAGTGTAAAAGAGAGGGAAAGTAAAAGTGAAGGGTGAAACAAGGCTCAAGAGTGAGAGAGAGAGAGAGAGAGAGAGAGAGATAAAGTACAAGAGAGGGAGCGAAATGAAAAATAGAGAAGACAAGGAGTTACATAAAAGACAGGAAAATATATATCAGGGAATAAGATGAAAGAAATCGAAAAAGAAGATAATTATCAATTGAGGTGAAAGATGCGGGGTAGTGAGAGAAGGAAGAAAGATGGAGGAGGATGGAAGAAAGTAGAAGGAGAGAGTGGAGATGGAGGGGCAAGAGAGAGAGAGAACCACAGGAGAAGAGTGCCAAAAAAGTGTAAAAAAAGATTAAGAGTTATCCATAAATAGGTATATTTATCCCGGCCAGAAATACCTCTGGAGCAGAACTAAGCTGTTGGTGAATGCATTCTGCACACAGCCGTGGGATCTGCTCAGGAGCTTGTAGTTCGTCGCTTATCTCTAACATTGTGCAGTGTTTGATCTTACTGCAGGGGCTAGTATGAGCTGTATCTCTCTCTCTACCTCTTTTTCTTTGTCTCTCCCTCTCTCTCTCTCTCTCTCTCACTCTTTGATTATATATATATATATATATATATATATATATATATATATATATATATATATATATATATATATATATAGATAGATAGATAGGGCTGTATAAAGTTAGATTGAGAGTTTCTACTTCTATTTACGGGCTCATTTGAAAGATTTCATTACCATTATATCTGTCTGTCTGTCTCTCTTTTTCTCTCACTCTCTCCTTCTTCAGGCTTCACGTAGCTTCTTCCAGTGTAATGTGTGGATAATGTTTTCTCTGCGAGGCTCGTCCCCCCGAGGTTGTTTACCGTGTAAAAGATACATACGGCCGTCCCCTGAGGTTGTTTACCGTGTAAAAGATACAATACATACGGCTACCCGGTTCGCTGGCCAATTGCCACCATTCCTCATGTTTTTTTTTCCTTTCGTTTTCTTTTTTCAGGGACGGCTATTGCAGTCACTGGCTATATTCACTGGGGAATTATTATACTCTCTTCTCCCTCTCCTCATCCATATTGCTGCCATGTTCGTCACATCTTTTGTTTAGTCTGGGAGTTTTAAAAGAGAGTAGCGTGTGGTGGCAGCCTTTGATTCTTCGCGTCGCCTTCTGCCTCACATTCATCGTTCGCTGGGTTGCATCTCCAGTAAATATACTGAACCATAATATAGCGAGAGGATGGTAAAAAATAAGCACAGATGTAGTGTAATGGGGATTTGTCACCGACGACCTTTCGTTCGTTTGGTTTCCGCTGACCTCTCCGCCACCTGATCTGACTTCTTCACCAGCTATCCTGACCTCTCCACCACCTGATCTGACTTCTTCACCAGCTATCCTGACCTCTCCACCACCTGATCTGACTTCTTCACCAGCTATCCTGACCTCTCCGCCACCTGATCTGACTTCTTCCCCCTAGACCTCTCCACACCTGATCTGACTTCTCCAGACCTACTCCCACCACCTGATCTGACTTCTTCATATCCTGACCTCTCCGCCACCTGATCTGACTTCTCACCAGCATCCTGACCTCCCACCACCTGATCTGACTTCTTCCCGCTATCTGACCTCTCCACCACCTGATCTGACTTCTTCACCAGCTATCCTGACCTCTCCACCACCTGATCTGACTTCTTCACCAGCTATCCTGACCTCTCCGCCACCTGATCTGACTTCTTCTTCTCTTTGTTTTATTATGCTAGCAGTGTACTTATTATGTACTTACTAACATTAATGTTAATGCCGTATGCACTGTCATTTATACACAGGAATTTATACCTTCCTCTTTATGATAGAGGTCATTTTATATCTAGCATAATGACAGAAACACAGGAGATTCATTGATCTGTATATTTCGACCCCCTTCTGGGATCCTCTTCGGCAGATACACAAGTGAAAAGGTTATACAACCCCCTAAAAGCCGGACCAAGAAAAAGAAATCCTCGGAACACAATTCTCTAAATCGGGATGCCCCGTCTGGTTTATAAAACAATGAGAAAAGAAAGCAAACATCACCTACTACAAAAACCACTGTTTGGGCGAAACGTAGTCAGTAAAGCATCGCATTATACTGCATTTTTTTTTTACCCTCGTGTACGTATTTTAAACCATTTATCTCCACAACCTCGACTTGAGAAACTAATTCTCATCATATCAAAAAGCAATTATTGTTATTGTTTGTCGACAACACAAACAGTAATATTGATCTACCATTGCATCCAAGGCTACAATATTCAGAGGAAAATTTAATTTCAACTGTTTCTGGTGTGAGGCTCTGATGGCGAGGTTAAACAATGTATATTCTGATACTCGGGGGTAATAACCATGCATATTTAGCCAGACTATTGGACGTGTGAAGAAGGAGAATGATATGACGAGGATTAAAGCTCAACTCCCAGATGAGTTTAAGAGACGTTAGAGAAATGTTATTTGTGTCAACGTAGCGAGGAGGTGATGTTAAAAAGTTTTTAAAGAGAGTAAAGTCCTCTCTCACGAAAGGGAGGTGGACTGCGAATTCCTTGATTATAAGAAGGCCATCGATAAAGAACATAAAGACTCAGTTCTGTGACTGTCTCTTATGCCACTTCCACTACTACTCCCCTCCTCACGTACGTCTACCACTACTACTACCTCCACTATCAGCATTACCTTAACTGCCTCTACTTCCTTCTCTCTTCCTCCTTTCTTTGCCCCGTCCTTACCCTCCTCTCGTATATATACTGGCTCCCTCATATATATACTGGCTCTCTCGTATATATACTGGCTCCCTCGTATATATACTGGCTCGTTATAAAGTTTCTTTCTCTTATGTTCGGGTTATTTGTTCATAAGACCATCGATACTGAAATACACTATAGACTGGTCTACATACTAGAAGATGAAGCAGGAATAACGGGAAAGAAACTAGAGTGAATCTCAGAATACCTGAAGAGGAGACAGTGTATTGATCAGAGAGGAAGTATAACTGCGAACTGTGTAGAATCAGTGCCTGGGCCAGTGATATTTCTTATGTATTTAAATGACATGACAGGAAATATAAGGTCCTATATTCAGCTGAAGGCAGACAAATTTATAGAAAGATAACAAGATGACTAGACAGACCACAGGGATGAGTAAAAAAATAGTTATTTCATTACAGCTCCATTAAGTGCAAAGTTATGAAAATCTGCAAAGGTTAAAGAAGACTGGAGACAGAGCATTGGCCTGAAGGAGCCAGCTACTGAAATACCCACTCAACCTTTTCATCCAAACCATTTTTCTCTAAAGAACAGAAACGGTCTCATTATAATAGTCCCATTAGGGAGAAAACCACCTTGAAATATTTAAGAACGTATACCTAGCAGAGGGCTCTCCATGCCAGGGATTTTCTTTGGACTGTTTCTGATTCCTACTGTGGCATGCGCCTCGACCCTCCGGTCCTTTCCAAAGTCCTGATGGCGTCACCATTCTTATGAACCTACATTCTCCGACGACTATTGTAGACGAAGTTTGAAGAAAACTGACTTATCAGTTTCATGGAGACAGAGAGAAACCATCAAATTCAGCGTCTTATATATCGCTGAAGCTTCGTCCCAAGAGACTTAAAGACCTTTGGCTACTGGGGAAAAATGCAAATTCATATATTGGAAAGAAGCGAATGACAAACTCAATTGAAAAACAAGTTACTCTTTCCAGACCCACAGTATTGCAATCAGTCCACACACACACACACACACACACACACACACACACACACACACACACACACACACACACACACACACACACACACACACACCACGCAACATAGCTCTTTCCCTTGAAATTCTTGAAATTAAATACAGGTTAAGACTAATGAAAGTGAGATGTGTCTCATCAGGGACGTCAGCTTCACCGGATGCAAGATGCATTTATTTCTTCACTCTCTCGCAGATATAAAGAAAATTTCGGTGAACTTTATAATGCATCTTGCCATAAACTTCGTTCGTGTTGAGGAAAAGTTTATTTTAAGCTACCGAAAAATATAAGCAATGGCAGGGGAGAGAGAGAGAGAGAGAGAGAGAGAGAGAGAGAGAGAGAGAGAGAGAGAGAGAGAGAGAGAGAAACGGAGGGGGTCGTGTCAGAGATAGGTCACCCTCAAGTAACGTCACTTTAATGTAAGGCTATGGAAAATCTTTTGTCACAATTTTTTCTGTAGGACTAGATAATAAACCTTCTTACAGTCTAAGAATATGCAGTCCACCTATCCTCCCCCTTCTATACCTCTCTCTTCCATCAGTTTTGTTACTCTTTATTATTTTCTTCATAACTGTACATACCAGTCATATCTATGACACTGGTTTGTAGTTTAATATTACCTGTATATCTCCCCTTTAATGAATACTGAGCAGTCGACTGTCGTCTTCCACGCCTCTGGTAGTTGTCCTGTATAGGCTGGCTTGTTGATTATTTTAGCAGCTGGTTCAAACAGTTGTCATGATCTCTCATGATCTCCCTTCGTGGTATCAAACTCAGTGGTTTCTGTACACCTGTTGTTTGCAATATGTCAAGTACTCGATGAAATACTCTTTCTCTTCCTGGCAATGTCCCCATTTCCTCGGAGAACACGTCAGTAAATCTTTAGTTTAGTTCCTCGTAGACTTCCTGGTTATTTCCTGTGAGCTCTTCTCCTTCCTTCTTGAGCCTGATTAATGGGAATTTCACTGTCGTCTTCCTTCTCATATGATTGTATAACAACTCTGGCTCAGATCTGTTTTTCGGTGCTATGTCATTCTCAAATTATCACTCAGCCTCTCTTCTTACTCATGCGTTTTCGATTCTGGCTCTTATGCTTTCTTCTTGCTCTCTCTCCTGTCTTTGCTTTCTATAATTTGTTCCATCTCTACACCTGTGGGTGAACCATCAGCTTACTCTGTTCTCACCATTTCTTCTTCTCCTGGGTATGAATTTCTCCTCTATAATATCATTCTATATACTCTATATCATTCTTTGCCTTTCCTTCCAGTTCCCATTCCCATACTCCACTGCACTGCATTTAGGAATGGAATCATACCTTTGCAGTATCCTCTTTGGAAGTCTGGCTTCTCCGTTGCTTACAATACTATTATTCTCTCTATGTTTACTTCTACAGGCCATTTAACACTCAGTACTGTGTCCTCCGGCATCGTGGGGCCTCGCCTATTCTATTTCAGTAATGTCATATTCGTTCTGGGCGCGCGAGCGTGTGTATGTGTGTGTGTGTGTGAGTATATATGCGTGTGTGCACACATTTCTGTGTGTGTGTGTTGAGAGGATAGATATGTCATGGATGCTTGACTGTGTTGGATGGATGAGTGTATCAAGGGAATTCCTGACTGTTTCAAGTTGAATCTGTGAATGTGTCAGGCACTAGTGAGTGTGTTAGGGATTAGTGAGTGTGTCAGGGACTAGTGAGTGTGTCAGGGACTAGTGAGTGTGTTAGGGACTAGTGAGTGTGTCAGGGACTAGTGAGTGTGCCAGGCACTAGTGAGTGTGCCGGTAGCTGCCACTCAGGCTCAGCCAGGCCTTAGATATGCTAATGAGCTTGTCGAGGCTGGAGCTTCAATAATACGAAAACAACTAATTAAAACCCATGTCGTGAATGCTCTAGTTCCAGGGTACACATCATCCGTCAAGAAGATCTCAAAGGCTGCCCAGAAATGGACAAGGAATCTTAATGTTAAAAACCTGTGCAGAAATGGGAAAGAAATATTAAGGGATTTTGTTTTTAAAAATGGATAGGTAATCTTTGAAAAATTCTTTTGTTTAATTGGGATTCAGATTGTGTGAGGCGATCGAGTCCTTCTTGTGAAAACGTACGTTCGAGGTTTCACAACACTCCCAGCGCTGCCAGACAGAAGACGTTCTTTTCTTTGTTATTCATAATGAAGGCAAGTGTCCAGGGCTTAGAGAATTATACACACCAGCCACTACAACACCACCTCTGTCACTATGTACTGTACACCACCCCCTCGCTTCCCCCATACACACACACACACACACACACACACACACACACACACACATACACACACACACACCCATCAACAACCATTATCAAACAACCAAAACAAACTCAATACGCAAGTGTGAGACTCGTATCACCAATAATTATAAGGCACTGCTCTATTAGCGCCTCAGTATTCAAAACCTCGTAACACACACACACATACACTATTATATTATCCTCCTCCGTATCTCTAGCGTAACGAGCTTACCTGCCATTAAAGGAGAAACTAGACGCCTTACCTAGGTAATTAACAGCTCTGATGCGCTTGTGGATTGGCTCTGTTATACAGCGAAGCTTTCAGTTCTTCTTCTCCAAGTTATCAATGTCAGATTCACGCTTTGGTCTCCAGCTGAGAGGGAGGGGAGGAGGGGGTGGGGAGGAGAGGGAGGGGAGGAGGGGTGGGGAGGAGAGGGAGGGAGGAGGGGTGAGGGGAGCAGGGAGTTAATAGGGTGCAGAATATGGGAAGAGGTGAGAATAAAGGAGGACGTTTGGGGTAATGAGGAAGAAAGTAGGAAGTAGGGTGAAGAGGACCAGGAAGTGTGAGGAGGATGAAGGGGGAGGAGATGGAGGAGATGGAGGAGGAGGAAGAAAAGGAGGAGGAGGAGGAGGAAGAAGAACACTAGCTAGAGCGAAATTATTTGCAACATTCTTGCTAGGACGAAACTATTTGCAACATTCTAGCTAGGACGAAATTATTTGCAACACTTCCCTAAGTTTAAAATGGATAATTAATATAATATTTGTTTTATATTTCTGTAATATTAATTATGATAATAACCATATTCTATGATGAGCTTCTGTGTGTTGGTTGGGCGGTCAGGTGGGTTTAAAGCTTACCAACCGCACGGGGGTCATTAAGGCTCTTGTAGCCTGTTTTCCACCGGCGTATATACACTGAGAGATACGCATCCTTCGGTGTATATATCCCATTAATGTTTTGTGTATAAAAGTATTTTGACTCTAATAAGCACTAAATTAGTTATTGCTGCGCTATATACGATCTATTACATTTTTTTTTGTGTGCACATTAACTGGCTTATGCTTTCGGCCCTGATTATTACCAAATGTAATTTTAGTGTAAAGGTAATCCTTAAACACAAACTGCCATATTAACGTTGTAGTTCATAATAGTATAAAAAATCTGGGGCCCTTAACTGCATTATTCTTATGATCAAATTATCGAAAAATTTGTGATAATTTGTTATAAACACAGTTTCTATGTGGCTTGATTCCTATCTATATAGCTTGATTTCTATCTATATAGCTTGATTCCTATGTATATTGCTCACTCTCTCTATTCATTTGCTATATCCATACACACACACCTCCGTTCCAATCCACATCCCTCTCTCTGCCTATTCATAAATTCGTCCCAACTTCATTTATCTCTGCCCCCTCTTTGTTTCTTTTTCTGGATGTTCCAGTTCTTGTGCCTGTTCCCGGCCCTCGCCTCTTCCGTATCCCTCTCCCTCTACATATTTTCTCCCTGTGACGCTATTCATCTCCAGAAATGGTAGGGAGAGATACCTGAGTACATTTCCGGTTCATATACTGAGAACACACACACACACACACACACACATACACACACACACACACACACACACACACAAACTGACACACACACACACACAAAAACACACACACACACAAACACACACACACAAAACACACACACAACACACACACACACACACACACACACACACACACACAACACACACACACACGTCATAACAGTAAACTGTACTCTGGGTCGCGTTTGCTAAACAGCGTCATTCCATTAGAGGGCGAAAATATTTGATATTCCTGTCCTCTCGTTACGTACCGTTGATTTTTGCATTTTTTTGTGAACCTATATTTTTTTCACGTGAGTTAGTTAGTTAGTTAGTTACCATTTTGTCCTAGGCACATGTCGATTAGACACTAGGCCTGTTGTATGTATATGTGTGTGTGTAACGAAACACTTCAAAATGTTTCGGCCCCGCCGGGAATTGAACGTGTGTGCATGTGTGCTCGTGTATGTGACGCAATTAATATTTACACTCGGTTGTGACTGGGTGAGTGTGTGTGTGTGTGTGTGTGTGTGTATGTGGTGTGTGTGTGTGTGTGTGTGTGTGTGTGTGTGTGTGTGTGTGTGTGTGTGTGTGTGTGTGTGTGTGTGTGTGTGTGTGCAGTGAGGATTTATTAGGTTAGTCTATGTGCTTTGTTTATGAGGCTGTCTTTCAGTAGCTCACAGCTTTTAAAACTAACTCTTAATATACTCTGACTACCAGAGATACGAAGATACGGGATCTCTCTCTCTCTCTCTCTCTCTCTCTCTCTCTCTCTCTCTCTAAATTTGGGTATCTGTCCCAAAACATATATTAAGAACCGTGTTATTTATTTGTCCCCTGAGATATATCATAATAATAATAACAACAACAACAACAATAATAATAATAATAATAATAATAATAATAATAATGCAGCATCTAAGGAATAGTAAGTAATCAGGTTTGATCCTTGGTACATTCTCCATGATGCCACAGTCTCTTCATAATTTGTTCATGGTAATCTCCTTTCATCTGCTCCTGAATACCCCTTCATTATTCATTATTGCTTAATCATTGCTTCTTTATTCATTTTTCCTCATTATTTATTATTTCTTCATTAGTTCTTTATTCTTTATGGCTTCAAGACTCATTATTCCTTCAGTATTCATTATTCCCTTATTATTCATTGTCTCTTCATTATTCATTAATTCTTTATAATTCCCTTTTTGTTCATTATTCCTTTATTTTCCATGAATCCTTCATTATTCATTTATTTATTACTCCTTCATTATTCATTATTCATTACTCCTTCATTATTCATTTATTTATTACTCCTTCATTATTCATTACTCCTTCATTAGTCCTTCATTATTCATTTATTTATTACTCCTTCATTATTCATTATTCATTATTCCTTCATTATTCATTATTCTTTAAATTCTATCTGATATTTCCTTTCATTCTGCCTGAGACGTTTTTCATCCATATTTCATCTATATCCAATGTATTGTTTCTCTTCATCTCTTTCTTTCTCTTTTCTCCCTTGATACTTTCCTGTCTCACTCATTAACTCCATCCCACTTCTTTCCTACCCCTCTTCTTCCTCCCTCCTTCCCTCTTCTTGCCTCCTTCCCTCCTACCATTTTCCTATGGTTAGTAGCTGCTGGAAAGCAACCGGGGAGTGGATGGAGTAAGGATGTGGAGGAACGGAGTGAGGGTGCGGGGGTATGGAGTGAGGATACGGGGGTATGGAGTGAGGGTGCGGGAGTATGGAGTGAGGGTACGGGGTTATAGAGTGAGGGTACGGGGGTATGGAGTGATGGTGTGGAGACATGGAATTAGAGTGTGAAGAGATGACTGGAGGTGTGTAGGAATGGAGTGAAAGTGTGGATGGTTTAAGAGTGTGGAGGGATGAAGAGAGTGTATGGAGGGATGAAGAGAGTGTATGGAGGGATGAAGATAGTGTATGGAGGGATAAAGAGAGTGTGTGGAGGGATAAAGAGAGTGTGTGGAGGGATGGGCTACAGACATACACAAAAAGGACTTAACAGCATCATATTCACGAGGTTCCGACATATTCAATCAGATCTTAACGTCATATTCAGTGACAATAAAATACTGTTCTACTTAAAAATTATAACACATAAATATGCATAAAACATTAAATCTTAAATATATGAAGAAAAAATAGAACACAGCAGTGAAAAGACGACTAAAATATAAGAAGCAGCAATATTAATTTTAGTAAACATGAATACTGGAACAGAAACTCGGTAGACGACCTGAAAACACCCAAAGGATATGTATACCGAGAGGTGTATGTCTCTCAGTGTATATACGTTGAGAGGTGCATGTCTCTCAGAGTATATACGTTGAGAGGTGTATGTCTCTCAGTGTATATACACTGAGAAGTATATGTCTCTCAGTGTACATACGTTGAGAGTTTACTTTAAACACTATTTTATTGATTAAACTATTCTCGTCTGGTGGTGAAAAAGTAACTTACAGCCTCAATGACTCGGTGATGGTGGGAGCTTCACTATCAATAGATTTCCACCACTCCCCTGGCCACATCGTCAAGTCAACTGTCCTTATTGGCTGGTCACAAGCTCGATTGTGATCCCTAATTAGTGAGAGTGGTGGTTTTGAGCGACTCCGGTATATATGCAGCCCTCGCCTCAACTGTGACTTGGTCTGGCCAAGTCACAGTACCTCCGCTTCACGTGAATGAGTATACAGCGCACTCTGGTTCTTCCTACATAACATATGGTGATAGATGAATGATTCAGAGAACCGACAAGTTGATAAATTAGACACATGTGCAACACTTGGGAATTTTTAATGAGGATTCCCAAGTGTTGCGCATGTGTCTGACATAACATGTGGTATAATACCTTCCACATCCCAGACGGGAGGATAGTGTCATGACCTGACTCTGGCACGGGGACTACATTGCTTATACGAGCTTCGATAAGGCGTTTATGTGCCATAAGATAGGGCTTTACATTTTCGAATCTACATTTTTACACTACC
Organism: Cherax destructor; assembly: GCA_009830355.1. NCBI lineage: Eukaryota > Metazoa > Arthropoda > Malacostraca > Decapoda > Parastacidae > Cherax > Cherax destructor. The sequence goes on along the minus strand of WNWK01000428.1, from coordinate 377,253 downwards.
TTCAAGATGACTAAAGCGAAGGATGCGCCCAGACATACACCCTCAGGACAGACTTAGAACGATCATTACCACTTTCCATGGGTGTCGGGTATTAGTCAAATTAGAAAGAGAGAAAGAGAGATGAGAGAGAGAGAGAGAGAGAGAGAGAGAGAGAGAGAGAGAGAGAGAGAGAGAGAGAGAGAGTGCTAAAGCGAACGATCTCGCTATCACCATAAGCTCTCAGCCGGGACCCTATTTTGTATATTTCATGACGAATTTTCCACATTTTCACCTACTCTATCATTTTCGTCTCCTACTGTCCGCCCATTCCACACTTGTTTTCGCTTATATATTTCTTTTTCTAATTTACTTTATTATTATATTCAGAAATAAAGATAAAATAATCTATAAGAGTCATTCTACGCTTTCACAAAATGAAATTTTTTTGGCTTTTTATATCTCAACTGTATTTTTTTTCATTCTTCATATAACATCATTATATTTTAAATGTTCACGCTGCTTATTTCTACACCATTGTTCTTAAAAGTCATTCTGTCACTTCTGACACAAGAGCAAAACGTTGTGTCATACCTGCATAATTTATTACTAGTAAAAATACGGGTAATTTTTAAAGCTTGCTTGCCTAATTGCTCAGTCGTAGTTCAGGGTTATTATTACTCCACAGTGCTAATTAATGTCAGGTGTTACATTTGTTTGTCTTCAGAGCTGACATGTTTTTTTTTTTTGCCTTGATTGTTGCAATATTAAGCGCAACTATTGCATAAATTTTAATTGCTTCTGCAAATCAAAGGTGTGCGTGTGTGAACACACACACAACACACACACACACACACACACACACAACACAACAACTATATATATATATATATATATATATATATATATATATATAGTATATGATATCAAATATCAATACTATATTTATTAACTATATCATCCACTGCATCATCTTTAATTTTTTTTTTTTTTCATCTCATCCTGTGATCTGAAAACTAGAGATTTTTACAATCCCTAGCATTGTAAAAATCTCTAGTTGTGTCGATCATGCAGGATGAATGAAATCTGTAAGCCTCCTGCCTGAAAGCTGGCTGCCTTGGAATAACGTCTAGCGAAAGCTGGATGCCAAGGTATTGGACCAGTGTGGTACGGTCGGCAAAGCACTGCGTACCTTGTCATGAGGTTCGTAGGTTCGAGTCTCCGTCGGCCAGAGATCAGTGTTTGTGAATATTTCGCCTGCTCTTGCGAATTCCTAGCATATATATATATATATATATATATATATATATATATATATATATATATATATATATATATATATATATATATATATATATATATATATATACATACAATTTCCTGTTTATTAAGACTGGCATCTTCTTGCAGGTGTGAGCTGGAAGGCGAATCAGGAGGAGGTGACGATCGCCTCTGTCTCCGCCGGATGTCGCAACCGCCAGGGAGGCGGCGCTGTAGGTCTCAAGACTTCGAAATACAGGACCGAAGTCACCATTGAGGCTCTGATCGAGATGAAGTCGGAAGTTTCGTCAGACATTATGTCGGAATATTCGACGGAGGTCACTCCAGAGGCTCAGGAAGACATCTTGTCGGAACTGTCGAACAATTGCGTGCTGTAAGCATGACACGATGATGTGATGTGAGATGTCGCTAGGAAGATCATTCCTAAAGCTCAAATGATGTCAGGTGATCATTGAGAAAGAAATATCTGTGGATGAAATGTCCTATTGCCGCCAAATACGAAGATAAACCGATTCAAGTTGATGAAGAGGACAACGTTTCGCTCTGTGTATAGCTTTATCAAACTAATCAGGGAGCGAAATGTTGTCCCACTTAATGCTTGTTCAGTGACTTGTATATTTATTTTTTGAAACATTTGTGACTGCAAGGTGACATAATGAAATCTGTGAACTAAAAGTCACTCTCAGAGAACTCACACAGTCGGGGTCTGTACAGAGAGAAAAGTGTGAGACAGAAGAGTGTTTGTCCCCAGAAATCATCCTCATCCCGTGGAAAGCCGAATTGTGAATAACATCTTTAATCCCTTGTATTGTACAGCTCAGCATTATCTACTACGTGATGAACAAGACACATGGGCAACACCCGGGTATCTTTATTGCCTAAACCTATCGCCTATACGGCAGGCTTCTTCGGTTGAATACAGGTTAATGCCGTACCGGAGACAATTCTAGTAGTAAGTTGTTTTGAAGTTTACGGTGTGTTGCATATGTGTTTTATTCACCAACTTGACGGTATTGTATACCATGAATAATATAATTATTTTCCATTGGCTAAGCGCCGCTCTCAGCTCAAGGTTACCATGAAGAGACAGTGGCCTCGACACCCACCCAGTTCACAAAACAGCGCAACACTCCAGTTTTAATCGGGAAATAAAGCTTCTCAGCTTAAGTAATTGAAAAACCATTAATGTTTCACGCCAAATCAAAAGTTTTAATCAAGAATCAGGTTTTAGGGAGTTAAGTATCATTGCGCCAAATTGTATGACTTATCGAACTGGTGTGGTTGCCATTGTTAATGTTTGTGGGAAAGCGTTAAACCCGTCGGATCATGAGTTGCTTGGAAATCGGAGGTAGTCGGGTTTGATTTAAGAAGGAAGAGGAAGACAGCTCTAGTTTCTTGGATCAGGAGCCCTTCATAAGCATCAAGGCACCTGCTTTAAAGAGCGAGTCGGACTGAAATAGGCAGAGTAACAACGTAGTTACAAGATAATATCGAAACTCTCTGGAGAGGAAACTTTAGACGACGTTTCGGTCCAGGACGGACCGAAACGTGGTCACGGTTATGGTTCAATAATGATCCAGAAAGGACCGAAACCTCGTCCAGAGTTTTCATTCAAGAGTGAATGTTATTTGTGAATTGTTCCAGCCCCTTTATTGCCTCTTGTAATAAACACTTTGACTTCCCTTTTTGTAATTTAAATTGAATCAGGCGCTAATTATGGTGTTCAAAATTAAATTGAAGTGATGCAATAAAATACGATTCTACAATTAATTTTCGCATTTTCGTAATTAGAGAGCAGTTTCCAACTTACAGACCAATATTGTTTTTGTTATTACGAACATACCTGGAGTGTACCTGGAGGGTGGTTCCGGGGGTCAACGCCCCCGCGGCCCAGTCTATGACCAGGCCTCGTGGTGGATCAGGGCCTGATCAACCAGGGTGTTACTGTTGGCCGCACGTAAACCGACGTACGAACCGCAGCTTGGCTGGTCAGGTCGTGACTTTAGGTGTCTGTCCAGCGCCATGACAGATGATAACACTGTTCTCACTGGCCCTTCTAAGAAGACTTTTTTTCTGACGTGTAAGGGTATCTATAAGAGAGGGGGAAACAGGGACCGGACGAAGAGAGGAAGAAAGAAGAAAGTGAAGAAGTAGTGGTAGAGGTAATGCTGGTAGTGGAAGTAGTAGTGGAAGTAGTAGTAAGTAGGGGGAGTAAAGGTAGTGGCACAAGAGTTATGCTCTTTGTTTACACCAGCTCTAGAACAACAAAGATAGAATTATCGAGGCCTTAAGCCATACGTTGTCTTTGCTGGCACTTGCAGTTATCCAGTCACTGGCACTCTGCTTTCTAACCACCCAGCTGAAAGAGCCATATAATGTGGTGCAATGATACTGATCTCAACGATTCAAAACACGGCTTTTGTTAGAAAGCTGTGCACTGACTTGAACCCTAACACTCCAACCCCCTTGATGTAATGGTCATTATTTTGTAATCTGCACTTTAAAAGCATTTCATGGTGCTATGTTTACTACTGTATATATTGTTAGCAAAGGAATATGTCTGTTTTAGGAGAATATGCCTTGAAGCTTTAATGTGTAAATGAGCTACTTGTGAAATCCCAGGCACCAGCAGGATTCGAACTTCGACCTCTGCATCAAAGTACATAGTACTTTTGCCAAACAGCCTGGCAGAGTGTGCAGGTTCAAATTTTGCTGTGGACTGAGAGATAGTGTTCGTAAATAATTTCGCCCATTTACGAATTGTTAACCGTGAATTATTAAGCGTGCGTGAAGCGAGAGCTTCACGCACGGAGGGCCCGGGTTCGATTCCCGGCGGGGCAAAAACATTTCGAAAGTGTTTCCTTACACACACACACACACACACAACAGGCCTAGTGTCTAATCGACATGTGCCTAGGACAAAATGGTAACTAACACACACAAATACACCCACATACACACATGGAGAAGATAGTCAGGAGAAGAGTGGTTGAGCACCTAGAAAGGAATGAGCTTATCAACGATGGCCAACACGGTTTCTGGGACGGGAAATCCTGTGTCACAAACCTACTGGAGTTCTACGACAGGGTGACAGTAATAATACAAGAGAGAGAGGGGTGGGTAGATTGCATATTCTTGGATTGTAAAAAGACGTTTTACAGAGTTCCACACAAGAGATTAGTGCAGAAGCTGGAGGACCATGCAGGGGTAACAGGGAAGGCACTACAATGGATCAGGGAATACCTATCAGGAAGACAGCAGCGAGTCATGGTACGTGGCGAGGTGTCAGACTGGGCGCCGGTGACGAGCGGGGTTCCACAGGGGTCAATCCTGAGACCAGTGCTGTTTCTGGTATTTGTGAACGACATCTGTTTGCAGATGATGTGAAGTTGATGAGAAGAATTCATTCGGACGAGGACCAGGCAGAACTACAAAGGGATCTGGACAGGCTGCAAGCCTGGTCCAACAACTGGCTCCTGGAGTTCAACCCCACCAA
>WNWK01000428.1:322500-367500 GCA_009830355.1 Cherax destructor | reverse complement strand
AAGAATGTCTCCCCTCACCCCCATGGATATTAACAAGTTTTCTCCTCTCACCCCCATGGATATTAACAAGTTTTCTCCTCTCACCCCCATGGATATTAACAAGTTTTCTCCTCTCACCCCCATGGATATTAGCAAGTTTCTCCTCTCACCCCCATGGATATTAGCAAGTTTTCATGGATTACAGCTCTCCATGTATTCACTCCCACACTCGATATAGTCACAGTTTCTCCTCTCACTCCCCATGGCATTACCAGTTTCTCCTCTCACCCCATGGGGATCATCAGCTTATCTCCTCTCACCCCGCTATGGGATATTACAAGTTGTCTCCTCACTCTACCAATCCATACCATGGATCCACTCACTGGCCCAGGGTGTATCTCACTGATACATTTCCAGTCACCACCCTTGCTTACCAGTGGTGGTCAGTCACTCTACCCCTGGCTTACCAGTAGTGGTCAGTCACTCTCACCTCTGCTTACCAGTGGTGGTCCAGTCACTTCACCCTGGCTTACCAGTGAGTGGTCAGTCACTCTCACCCTGCTTACCAGGGGTGGTCCAGTCACTCTCACCCCTGCTTACCAGTGGTGGTCCAGTCACCTCCTCTTAATGTCTCCCTTGGGGGCTCTACCTGTCAGTGGTGGTCCAGTCACTCTCACCTCTGGCTTACCAGTGGTGGTCCAGTCACTCTCACCTCTGGCTTACCGGGTGTCCATTTTGAAGTGGTCCAGTCACTCTCACCCCTTGCTTACCAGTGGTGGTCCAGTCACTCTCACCTCCTGGCTTACCAGTGGATGGTCAGTCACTCTCACCCTCTGGACTTACCAGTGGTGGTCCAGTCACTCTCACCCTGGCTTACCAGTGGTGGTCAGTCACTCTCTCACCACCCTCTCACCTGGCTTACCAGTGTGGTTCAGTCCTCACCCTGGCTTACCAGTGGTGGCCCAGTCACTCTCCCTGGCTTACCAGTAGTGGTCAGTCACTCTCACCCTGGCTTACCAGTGGTGGTCCAGTCACTCTCACCCTGGCTTACCAGTGTGGTCAGTCTCACCCTGGCTTACCAGTGTGGTCAGTCACTCTCACCCTGGCTTACCAGTGGTGGTCCAGTCACTCTCACCTCTGGCTTACCAGTGGTGGTCCAGTCACTCTCACCCCTTGCTTACCAGTGGTGGTCCAGTCACTCTCACCTCTGGCTTACCAGTGGTGGTCCAGTCACTCTCACCTCTGGCTTACCAGTGGTGGTCCAGTCACTCTCACCTCTGGCTTACCAGTGGTGGTCCAGTCACTCTCCCCTCTGGCTTACCAGTGGTGGTCCAGTCACTCTCACCCCTGGCTTACCAGTGGTGGTCCAGTCACTCTCACCCCTGGCTTACCAGTGGTGGTCCAGTCACTCTCACCCCTGGCTTACCAGTGGTGGTCCAGTCACTCTAACCCCTGGCTTACCAGTAGTGGTTCAGTCACTCTCACCCCTGGCTTACCAGTGGTGGTCCAGTCACTCTCACCCCTGGCTTACCAGTAGTGGTTCAGTCACTCTCACCCCTGGCTTACCAGTGGTGGTCCAGTCACTCTCACCCCTGGCTTACCAGTAGTGGTTCAGTCACTCTCACCCCTGGCTTACCAGTGGTGGTCCAGTCACTCTCACCCCTGGCTTACCAGTGGTGGTCCAGTCACTCTCACCCCTGACTTACCAGTGGTGGTCCAGTCACTCTCACCTCTGGCTTACCAGTGGTGGTCCAGTCACTCTCACCCCTGGCTTACCAGTGGTGGTCCAGTCACTCTCACCCTGGCTTACCAGTGGTGGTCCAGTCACTCTCACCCCTGGCTTACCAGTGGTGGTCCAGTCACTCTCACCCCTGGCTTACCAGTGGCGGTCCAGTCACTCTTACCCCTGGCTTACCAGTGGTGGTCCAGTCACTCTCACCCCTGGCTTACCAGTGGCGGTCCAGTCACTCTTACCCCTGGCTTACCAGTGGCGGTCCAGTCACTCTTACCCCTGGCTTACCAGTGGTGGTCCAGTCACTCTCACCCCTAACTTACCAGTGGCGGTCCAGTTACTCTTACCCCTGGCTTACCAGTGGTGGTCCAGTCACTCTCACCCCTAACTTACCAGTGGCGGTCCAGTCACTCTTACCCCTGGCTTACCAGTGGTGGTCCTGTCACTCTTACTCCTGGCTTACCAGTGGTGGTCCTGTCACTCTTGCCCCTGGCTTACCAGTGGTGGTCCACTTATCATGAGCAAATACCAGTCCTTTCGTGCGCCTAGAACCCCCATCTTCAGTTCCTATCACCCTGCTCCTCCCCTCAGTACCAGAAAACCGAGTCCAGGAGTTCCTTGTCCAGGAGTTTCTTGTCCTGGAGTTCCTTGTCCAGGAGTTCCTTGTCCAGGAGTTCCTTGTCCAGGAGTTCCTTGTCCAGGAGTTCCTTGTCCTGGAATTCCTTGTCCAGGAGTTCCTTGTTCTGGAATTCCTTGTCCAGGAGTTCCTTGTCCAGGAGTTTCTTGTCCTGGAGTTCCTTGTCCAGGAGTTCCTTGTCCTGGAATTCCTTGTCCAGGAGTTCCTTGTTCTGGAATTCCTTGTCCAGGAGTTCCTTGTCCAGGAGTTCCTTGTCCTGGAGTTCCTTGTCCAGGAGTTCCTTGTTCTGGAATTCCTTGTCCAGGAGTTCCTTGTCCAGGAGTTCCTTGTTCTGGAATTCCTTGTCCAGGAGTTCCTTGTCCTGGAATTCCTTGTCCAGGAGTTCCTTGTCCAGGAGTTCCTTGTTCTGGAATTCCTTGTCCAGGAGTTCCTTGTTCTGGAATTCCTTGTCCAGGAGTTCCTTTTCCAGGAGTTCCTTGTCCTGGAATTCCTTGTCCAGGAGTTCCTTGTTCTGGAATTCCTTGTCCAGGAGTTTCTTGTCCAGGAGTTCCTTGTCCTGGAATTCCTTGTCCAGGAGTTCCTTGTTCTGGAATTCCTTGTCCAGGAGTACCTTGTCCAGGAGTTCCTTGTCCAGGAGTTCCTTGTCCAGGAGTTCCTTGTCCTGGAGTTCCTTGTCCTGGAGTTGCTTGTCCTGGAGTTCGTTGTCCTGGAGTTCGTTGTCCTGGAGTTCCTTGTCCTGGAGTTCCTTGTCCTGGAGTTCCTTGTCCTGGAATTTCTTGTTTAGGAGTTCCTTGTCCAGGAGTTCCTTGTTCTGGAATTCCTTGTCCAGGAGTTCCTTGTCCTGGAGTTCCTTGTCCTGGAGTTCCTTGTCCTGGAGTTCCTTGTCCCAGAGTTCCGTGTCCCAGAGTTCCGTGTCCCAGAGTACCGTGTCCCAGAGTTCCGTGTCCTGGAGTTCCATGTCCCAGAGTTCCGTGTCCCAGAGTTCCGTGTCCCAGAGTTCCGTGTCCCAGAGTACCGTGTCCCAGAGTTCCGTGTCCCAGAGTTCCGTGTCCCCGAGTACCGTGTCCCAGAGTACCGTGTCCCAGAGTACCGTGTCCCAGAGTTCCGTGTCTGGGTAGAGCCCATCCAGCCACGGAATTCTGGTCTTCATTCGCCACGATATCTACATCAGAATGGCTTCTTTACATATATTTTTATATGTCGGTTCTAGAATATGTCTCATCATAATGCTAAGTGTTCTGGCGATCAAGTGTAGTGTGTATGGCTGCTGTAATAAAGAGTAAATAAAAATAAAGGTGTTATTTTCGTGTCCTCTTGATCTGTGTGCAATAAGTGCTGGGTCAGAGAACCTGTGTGACCCTCAATTAGGAACATGGAAATGTTTTTATGGCATTTTATTTATTGCTGTTATTATTATTGTTGTTTTTGTTGTTTTTTTGTTATTAGTAGTAGTAATAGTAGTAGTAGAAGTAGAAGTAGTAGTATTAGTAGCAGTATTAGTAATAGTAGTAGTAGTTGCAGTAGTAGTAGTAATAGTAGTTGCAGTAGTAATAGTAGTAGTAGTTGTAGTAGTAATAGTTGCAGTAGTAGTAGTAGTAATAATAGTAGTAGTAGTAGTAGTAGTAGTAGTAGTAATAGTAATAATAGTATTTGTAGTAATAATAGTAGTAGTAGTAAAAGTAGTAGTAGTAACAGAAGTAGTAGTAGTAGTAGTAATAGAAGTAGTAGTAGTAGTAACAGAAGTAGTAGTAGTAGTAGTAGTAGTAACAGAAGTAGTAGTAGTAGTAGTAGTAGTAACAGAAGTAGTAGTAACAGAGTAGTAGTAGTAGTAGTAGTAGTAGTAACAGAAGTAGTAGTAGTAGTAGTAACAGAAGTAGTAGTAGTAGTAGTAACAGAAGTAGTAGTAGGGAAATGTGAGGTAGTCAGGTTTAATATGACAATGAGGAGAATTGCACTAATTACTGTAATCAATAGCCCTTCATCGACATATAGTGACCCCCCCCTTCCCCCCCATTGAAGGTTATTGCAGTGTTACAAGGGGAAGTTAATGGATGGAAGGTGGTAAAGGTTATGCTAGTGCTCAACCTGAACTTACGAAGCCAAGAGAGACAGAGACAGACAGAGAGACAGAGACAGACAGAGAGACAGAGACAGACAGAGAGACAGGGAAGGTAAAAATTGGTGTTGACTTATTGTTTGCAGTTGTGTGTGTGCGAGAGATTGTCAGTTTTGTAGCTAGTGGAATAGATCTGCGTTGGTGTTCCGTCTGCAGTGTGTGTGTGTGTGTACTCACCTAATTGTACTCTTATGTTCATGGCATTGGGGGAAAAGTGCTGTCATGGATCGAGTCATGGCTCACCAATAGGAAGCAGAGAGTGTGCATAAATGGGGTTAAATCCGAATGGGGACTTGTAACAAGTGGTGTTCCACAGGGATCAGTCTTAGGCCCATTGTTATTTATAATATATATCAATGACCTTGATGAGGGAATTACTAGTGATATGAGCAAATTCGCCGACGACACGAAGATAGGTAGGATAATTGATTCAAACATAGATGTCATAGAACTTCAGGAAGATTTAGACAAACTTAATTTGTGGTCAGAAAAGTGGCAGATGCAGTTCAATGTAGATAAATGCAAGGTTCTGAAGCTCGGGAGTGTCCATAACCCAAGCACTTATAAGTTAAATAACCTAGAACTTAGCCATACAGATTGCGAGAAGGACTTGGGGGTGATGGTAAGCAGCAACCTTAAACCAAGACAGCAATGCCTAAGCGTACGTAATAAGGCAAATAGATTACTGGGATTTATATCAAGAAGTGTTAGCAACAGAAGTCCTGAGGTTATATTACAGCTTTTTACATCATTAGTAAGGCCTCACCTAGATTACGCAGCTCAGTTTTGGTCTCCATATTACAGAATGGACATAAATTCGTTAGAAAACATTCAGCGTAGAATGACTAAATTAATACATAGCATTAGAAATCTTCCTTACGAAGAAAGATTGAAGACCCTAAAATTACATTCACTTGTAAGACGTAGAATGAGGGGAGACATGATCGAGGTATACAAGTGGAAAATGGGTATTAACAAAGGGGATATAAATAAGGTCTTGAGGATATCTCTCCAAGAGAGAACCCGCAATAATGGATTCAAGTTAGATAAGTTTAGATTTAGAAAGGATATAGGAAAGTATTGGTTTGGAAATAGGGTAGTTGATGAGTGGAACAGTCTGCCTAGTAGGGTTATTGAAGCTAGGACCTTGGGTAGTTTCAAATTTAGGTTGGATAAATTCATGAGTGAGAGGGGTTGGATTTGAGTGGGACTCGCGCATGAGTGGGTAGAATTGTCAAAGCTTATTTCTTGGGTAGCATTGAAAATTGGGTTGAGCAAATATTCTGTTAGTGGAACGGATTGTGAAGGACCTGCCTAGTATGGGCCAACAGGCCTGCTGCAGTGTTCCTCCTTTCTTATGTTCTTATGTTCTTATGTTATAATTGTGGCTGCAGGGGTCGAGACTCAGCTCCTGGCCCCGCCTACTGGGTCTCTGCTCTCCCTGCTCCATGAGCTTTATCATACCTCGTCTTAAAACTGTGTATGGTTCCTGCCTCCACTATATCTTTCTCTAGACTATTTCACTTCCTGACTACTCTGTGGCTGAAGAAATGCTTCCTAACATCCCTTTGACTCATCTGAGTCTTCAGCTTCCAGTTGTGTCCCCTTGTTTCTGTGTTCCCTCTCTGGAACATCCTGTCACTGTGTACCTTGTCGATTCCCCGCAGTATTTTGTATGTCGTTATCATGTCTCCTCTGACCCTTCTTTCCTCCAGTGTTCTTAGTCCTATTTCCCTCAACCTTTCTTCATAGGACAGTCCTCTGAGTTGTGGAACTAACCTAGTCGCAAACCTTTGCACTTTCTCTAGTTTCTTTACGTGCTTGACCAGGTGTGGGTTCCAGACTGGTGCTGCTTATTCTAGTATGGGCCTGACGTACACGGTGTACAGTGTGTGTGTGTGTGTGTGTGTGTGTGTGTGTGTGTGTATGTGTGTGTGTGTGTGTGTAACTCAGCAACTAACTTAAAGCTGAACAAGACATGACTTAGAAAAAGTGAAGTAAAAACTTGGCAGATCAGTGAAGACACAATCAGCCAGAGGAGGTAGAAGACAAAGAGAATTTGCTAAATAAGAGAATTATGCTAATCAAAAAATAAATCATCAAAGCTCAGATGGTAAGGAGATAATTGACAAACGAGAATTAAAATCATATCTCGAAATATATTGAAAGGATCAAAGCGTTAAGCGAGAAATAAAGCAGATAGGAAAAAAACCTGTTAATTCACAAAGTACTGAGACTGACGTCTGTGAAGGAGTACTGAGTCAGGTCTGTGGAGTAAGACTGAGGTCCGTGAAGTAATCTTAAAGCCCAGTGAATAGGATGGTAAGGAATGAACTGGTCTTATTGTCGTGAGTGTGTCTGGGCTGTTGTTGTTGTGGTGTCTGTACTGTTATTGTGATGGTGTCTGGGCTGTTGTTGTGATGGTGTCTGTTCTGTAGTTGTGATGATGTCTGGGGTGTAGTTGTGAGGGTGGCTGGGCTGTTGTTGTGATGGTGTCTGTTCTGTTGTTGTGATGGTGTCTGTTCTGTTGTTGTGATGGTGTCTGTTCCGTTGTTGTGAGGGTGTCTGTTCTGTTGCTGTGTTGGTATCTGTCCTGTTGTTGTGATGGTGTCTGTCCTGTTGTTGTGATGGTGTCTGTCCTGTTGTTGTGATGGTGTCTGTTTTGTTGTGATAGTGTCTGTTCTATTGTTGTGATGGCGTCTGTTCCGTTGTTGTGTTGGTGTCTGTCCTGTTGTTGTGATGGTGTCTGTCCTGTTGTTGTGATGGTGTCTGTCCTGTTGTTGTGATGGTGTCTGTTTTGTTGTGATAGTGTCTGTTCTGTTGTTATGATGGTGTCTGTTATGTTGTTGTGATGGTGTCTGGGCTGTTGTTGCTAGGGTGGCTGGGCTGTTGTTGTGATGGTGTCAGGCTGTTGTTGTGATGGTGTCTGGGCTGTTGTTGTTAGGGTGTCTGACCTGTTTTTGTCAGGGGTGTCTGGACTGTTATTGTGAGGTTATCTTGGCTGTTGTGTAAATGCCTAATTTAACTTAGAGCTGATGATGAGTTTCATCAACCGTACATTTTTCAAGAGCCTATCTAGAAAGACCTATGCTTGAGAAGGGTCAGCGGAACACGGGCCAGTAGGCCTACAACAGTACTTCTCCACTATTCTGTTACTAAGTTCAAAGCATCTTATGTCTATTACATAAGAATAACGCAGATGCTCTTACGCCTCTAGACAGACACTTTCTAACATGTGAATACCCAGACGTCCATAAGAAGAGGTATCCTATTATGAGATGTTATGTTCCATAACGACCCAAGATGATCCACCCGAAGAAGGTGAGGCTCCTCTCTCTCTCTGCCGGCATCAAAGCGCTTTCGTGATTTCTCACATTATCAAGGAACTGTAAAAATAAAAGATATAAGGGTGAGATTACACCTCACAGATGGTCAAGGACCTGTCAAACATAGCTTAAACTCTACCCAAGTTTTATGATTTTAACTTGCCGAACAAATCTTAAATTCCTCACAAATTTAATAATTATAAATGAATCTAATTTAAATAATCCTAAACAAATATTCATATTAGTTGCAAAACTATTTTTTATGAAGGTTGAATCTAATATATTTCTCTCGACATGGACTTGTTTGATACAACTTTCTCGGCTTTTTTGAAATTCAACTGAATGGTTAAAATCTTTCACAATGAATAAAGAGAGCATTAGACTCTTGTCCAGTTCTATGCTGTGTTTATGTTGTTGTAATCTTAGTTCAAAGCTTTTCCCAGTTTGACCTTAATAAACTTTATCACATTTTTTACAAGGAATCTTGTAATTTTTAATCAAATTTTTACTGTATCAAGATTTTTAAATAAAAGAACCAGCAAGCATGTGTGAGCGTGTTAGATAGGAGTGAATGGAGACGAATGGTTTTTGGGACCTGACGATCTGTTGGAGTGTGAGCAGGGTAACATTTTGTGAAGGGATTCAGGGAAACCAGTTAATTGATTTAGTTGGACTTGAGTCCTGGAAATAGGAAGTACAATGCCTGCACTTTAAAGGAGGGGTCTGGGATAGTGACAATTTGGAGGGACTTATTCTCAGCTGTCGTATCTGAGCGCCTCTGCAAAGACTGTTATTATGTATGAGTGTGGTGAAAGTGTTGAATGATGATGAAAGTATTTTCTTTTTGGGGATTTTCTTTCTTTTGGGTCACCCTGCCGACTTGTTGAAAAAAAAATATATATATATATATATATATATATATATATATATATATATATATATATATATATATATATATATATATATATATATATATATATATATATATATAAATAGGTCGGAGACCTTGGAGCATGGGGCAAGTGTGCTCTAAAGTTTCTCAAAGAGCTGGGTGAAAAACTCATCATAGAAACCAAGGACCACAGGGCGACCAGCTTCATCTTTCAGAGACTCAGTGTTGCGATCCAGAGGGAAAATGCCTACAGCATTCTGGGCACGCGGCCCACTGCCGGGGAGCTGGACGAAGTATTTGACATGTAGCTCTGAGTTGTTATCTATGTTGTTTTACTCCCTATTGTATTCTTGTCAATGTATTTTGTCTACTTTGTCTTGAAATAAAGTTTATACACAATCAAAAGATGGGGTGGTAGGGGAAGTGGAATATTCAAATGGCTTCAGAAAGAAATCTAAATATTCTTCCTTGAAGCCTTTTTATCCACTTCTCCGAGGCTACGGGTCACACAATTTACACCGAGGTGGACCCCATCATATATATATATATATATATATATATATATATATATATATATATATATATATATATATATATATATATATATATATATATATATGGACATCAAAGTATAATGAGCACTGACAATGGAAAATAAAATTCGCATTGAGATAAACTGAATTGTTGAATCATGTAATTATTTATTAATTAATGTGGTGTGTGTGTGTGTGTGTGTGTGTGTACTCACCTAATTGTGGTTGCAGGGGTCAATTCATACCTCCTGGCTCCGAGTGTGTGTGTGCGTGTCCCATCTAAAATCACGACATTATCGCAGTCCTAACTACCGACGTGATCTAGTAAATATTTTTTTTGTTTCGTAAATATCCCGGAGGACACAAGATGACAATTTCCTCGTTCAGTTTCTCACGAGGAATGTGTCTTGCTGAGCTGACGTCTCCCGCTTCTTGATACGATTACTTCTTGACACAAATTGCTAAAGCCTTTTCATTCAGTATTTTTCCCAGTATTTTGATATATGAATTCTGGGGAAAAGTTGTGATAGGTGTATTGGTATTGCTTGTGATCTTGGATATTATGCTTGTGATGTTGTATATTATCTTTGTTAGAGTTATAAAGGGAGCAAGTTGACAAGGGAGGGAGGGAGGGGAGGGTAGGGGAGGGGAGGGGAGGGAGGGAGGGAATATATAATACGATTGCAGAGGAAGGCTGAGAAATTATTCTAGAATTGAGCTCTTGCTTGTACGTGAGTGTGTAATATAGATACATAAATAGATGGTCAGATAGATAGATAGATAGAGGAGAGGAGAGAGAGAGAGAGAAAAAAAAAAAAAGAAAAGAAGAGGGAGAGAGAGAGAGAGAGAGAGAGAGAGAGAGAGAGAGAGAGAGAGAGAGAGAGAGAGAGATTAAAAGGGATGGTGTTTGAGGAATGAAACGAAAATGGTTTTCAAAAAATTCTATGATTCTTATTCTTATCTCCCACTCTCCGTTACTGACTCCTTCTTTATTTACATTCTTATTTCCTTTAATCTCTCACCTTCTTTATCCTTCTTCTCCTCATACCTTCCTTGTCTCTCTACCTCACACCCTCCTCGCTTCTTCTCCTTGTAAAAACACAGCTCACACGAGAGACATCCATCACACCTCCGGCTGCGTTAATTCCTTATTCTTATTTGGAATTGTATTCGGTATTTTCAGTTCCCTCACGAAGGTGTTGTTTCAAAACACGCACGGTTTTGTCCTTCTCTAGTGTGTGTATTTTTCTTGCCAGATCACAAAGGTATGGACAGGCAGGCAGACAGTCAGGCAGGCAGGCAGGCAGGCAGGCAGGCAGGCAGGCAGGCAGGCAGGCAGGCAGGCAGGCAGGCAGGCAGGCAGAGATGGAGGAAGGTTCGTGTAAACAACAAAGTGTGAATTTCATATTGACATTTCCTAAAAGAACCAGCCTATGACGCAGAATAAAGATATATACATAGCTTAGTAAAGGCCCTGACTAGCATGGATCACTAGGCCTGCTGCCTAGTGACCCATGGAAAACACTATTTCGCTTTCAATGCAGCCCATCCCCAGACCTCTTTTTTTATGACGAATTTTTTTCAGAGTCGCTTTTGCCTAGCAGATAATTCTATTTACGCATTTTTTTCAGGCGGTCTTCAGCCCGAGAGATAACATTTCAGCTAACTGCTGCAATCCTCATGACATACGGCCTATTAACCGCTCCATTTATACCAGGTCGAGAGGAAGAGATAGTAACGATTCCGGAGAAGTTACACTCAGTGCGTGAGAAGCAACTCTGAATTTTCCCCAGCACGATCGCAACTTTTTCCCCGCACATGTGATAGGGAAGTTATGACTGTGGGTGAAGACGACGCTAGTGGCTTCTGGCGAACCTATGAAGCCGAGTTTCCTGAAATTGCACCCACCGAGCCTGGCATTTTTCTTTTCATAGAATGAGTCTGAGTGGAAGGCCATAGCTTTTTTTTCGTTCTTTACATTTTTCTCTCAGCTCTTGGAGGGGAAGCTAAATGGAGTGAGAAATTAGAGCTGGACTCGCCTTCAGGTCTTCTTGCCAGTTGGTGCTCTCATCCTAACCTGATTCTTGATAATTCTGACCGAGTCTTCCCAGTAATCACAGACTGGGCTGTGATTACTGGGTGGAGGATAGAGCCTTCACCACTCATTAGGATGAATTCATGGCAAGTTCCTCAACCCATGGCAAGTTTCCACCACCGAACGAAACGTCGTTTGAGGTTTCTTCAATATTCCTTAAGCTGCCTCTCTTCAAGATACCTTTATTTATTATTATTATTATTATTATTATTATTATTATTATTATTATTATTATTATTATTATTATTATTATTATTATTATTATTATTATTATTATTATTAGGATTAGGATTATTACTTAAATTATTATTACTGTTAGTGTGATTGCAATTATTATTAGTAGTATTATAATTCTTTAAGAACTCTTATCAGCCAGGTAAATCAGTCACTGTTCTATCAATAAATAAACATTTTCCAACAATAGTAATTTCGTTCGTCTTATAATGCGCTGGATAAAATTACTCAGCAGACAATTGTAAAGAATAGCACTCGTGAAAGCTCTAAAAACAGAGCTTTGATCAACATGAAAACAGAAGAAGGGAGCGTGACACGGGCAATCAATTGAAACCTTGACGAGGGTACAATTGTTCTGCTAGATATCACCACAGGTGAGCTTCTACAGGTCACAGAGAGAGAGTGAGAGGAGGATGAAGTAAGAAGAGAGGAGGAGGAGGAAGAAGGGGAAAAGAGGAAGGGCTAAGACACAGGATTAAGCGGTGTCCAGGAGAGTGTATTTCCCCGCGGAGGGATAATTTCTTGACGCTTGGTTCGTGCAAACAAATTTCTGGTCTCCCTGTGTTACGTTGTCTCCTTCTCTCTCACTCTCACTTTTATCACTCTCATTTGTCTCTCATTTAACCCTTCCACTCCAATCGAATAGTTTGTATACATATCTATGTAGCTCCCTATCTACCTACCTACGTACCAGTTCAGCTACTTATCTATTCACCTATCTACCCACTAGCTTCATACCAGCCTGCGTACCTGCCTGCGTACCTACCTGCCAACCTATCTACCTCCCTGCCGACCTACCTACCAACCTATCTACCTCCCTGCCTAACTACCTACCAACCTATTTACCTAACTGCCGGAAGTAACTTCATGCCCCTCAGTGGCCCTTCGTGAGCTCTGCATCCATACACCTCCGCCCACCTTTACCCATCTCTGCTAACCCCCAAACCGCTGAACAACCACCCACCCACCGCTGAATCGCAGAAATCAACCCACCCACCGCTGCCCACCATTTTCATCCTCCACCCATCACAACCACAAGAATTAAAAAAAAGAAAAAGATTAACACCACTAACCCACCACCTCCGCCCCTCCACTACCACCACCACCCTGTACCACTTATCTTTACAAGACACCCCAACCCACTGCAACCCACCCTCATCAACCCACCTCCTCCCTCACCTCAGCTCATCACCACTAGTCCGTCTCTAGCTTTCTTACCGTGATTAACGTTGTTTTTCCTACGCTGTTAAACAAGTTCTGAGTAGGGCGTCATACCCAGCTCTTCCCAGCCCTTAGCAACACACACACACACACACACACACACACACACACACACACACATATATATATATATATATATATAATATATATATATATATATATATATATATATATATATATATATATATATATATATATATATATATATATATATATAGATATATGTATATGTATATATGAGGAGCCTGTGTGCCACAGTGGTACACGCCTCAATAACACTGTCCTAATAAATGTCACAATGGAATACAGGTGAGGTGGCCCGGTAGAGACAGTGAAAGAAACTTGGTTAGTTAATGCAGGGAGAGAGAGAGAGAGAGAGAGAGAGAGAGAGAGAGAGAGAGAGAGAGAGAGAGAGAGAGAGAGAGAGAGAGAGAGAGAGAGAGAGAGAGAGAGAAAAAAGAGAGAGAGAGAGAGAGAGAGAGAGAGAGAGAGAGAGAGAGAGAGAGAGAGAGAGAGAGAGAGAGAGAGAGAGAGAGAGAGAGAGAGAGAGAGAGGGAGAGAAGGACTGATCATCTCAAACTACTCCTTCACGTCTTTCATTGTCTCCGGTAAGTATTCTCCGAAGTGAATTGGTAAAGCCACAATACAGACACCCAAGTTCTGCACTTGCGTCTTATTCATTGTAACGTTGAAAAGCACTTTGGAAAGTGATTGCCTTGTATGGATCATCGCCTCCTCGCCCGGGTCTCAGATGTCACTGGTGCTGCGCAAAAAGGCTATACCGACCTCCACTATGTTACACCGGCTTATCGTAAGGACAAAAACCACTTAGTAGGACTTCACGTAATTCCTTCCTCCAGAGGAAGTTTCCTCAGATGAGAATTTTCAGCAAAAGAGTTTTCTCGGAACTGAAATATCTCGTTAAGCTTAAGCATCCCGGGAGGTACACTGTGGAGAAATTTGACAGTGGAGTACCAGAGGCAACAACCAGTCCACTACACACACACTCATACACAAGCAAAATAATTACGCTGTCCTTCAATTTTTAATTATATTGAAGATTTCAAGCACATGGACTAAATATTTTAACAAAAACAGAAACATGGGAGATTTCCTGAACGCTTGATGGCTTCCAGTCATGAAACAGATGGAAGCGAAAACCAAGCCAGTGTCAGAGGAACGAACACTGCCTACGGCTCACAGGGTGTAAGGATAAGACAATATTGCCATAAACATGTCTGTCAGCGGCCTCAACTTTTGTAGCAATATTGGCTTATTAATTTGGAGTTGTATCTCAAATTAGTTGGTCGCACTGTAGAGTTTGAAACTACAAGAGCTTCGTTCCTCCCTGTAAATATTACATTTAGCTTTTATTATATTATTATATAACTATTTTAATGGAAAATAAATTATTACTATTATTATTATTATTACTAGTATTATTTTATTATTATTACTATTATTGTTTTTATTAATATTATTATTTTTATTATCATTGCTATTATTGTTATTATAACACTAAAACCAGTAAACCTCATACATGTAGTTATTGGACTACATGTGGCACATATATGTAGAATAGTGGGGGTCACTGAATGTTTCTTAATAATAAAAATTAAGTTGAACTGCTCAAGCGAGAGGATTAATCTCTGGAGCGAAGTTGTCGAGGGTCTCACCTGGCAGATGCTATCAAAATATTGGGCTGTCAGATATGAAGGTCAAGAGACTGGTGTGACGTTAAGTTGGACCACCTGAAGTAAAGTTAGTACAAAGTTGTAGGAACCAGACTAAGCTTAAATGTTCAAGTATGTATGCCACTGTCTCTGTGAGAGGCAGTTGGATATTTGAACAATTAGCAAATATACAAGCTTATTGATTGTACAAGCTCATTAACTGGACAAGCTCACATTAAATTCTTGTAGGCAGTTGTCCATATAGAGATGAGCTGTTTCCAACAGGATATATATATAACGCTGACACCTATGCAAGGCCAGGTACCTCTATAATGAAAACTCATCGCCCACCAGAGGGATCGTATCAATAGCACTTCACAGATAGGGGGAAAAAATAGTGCTAGGGTCAGATGTAGCGTAGGAGGGATGCTGCTTCAGCGCGTTAGTGACGGGCCTCTCGTGGATTATAATCAAGTAAATATCTGGACACAGTGATGCTGCCTCTGTTAAAGTGTATGGAGAAGATGTGGAAGAAGACACACACACGTACAGTTATAAAATTGATTAAAGATAACGTTTTGCCACGAGTGACTTCTTGTATTTTTGGTCATTGTACCGTATTTTCTAACATATAAGGCGCACGATTAGTAACGTTAGCAAACAACTGTTAAAGCGTAACCCTTAGAGTCTGACCTTGAGCATATAAGGCGCAGGGTGATTATCCAAGACTTTTTGTGGTAAAAAAAAAAAGCGTGCCTTATTTTCGGGAAAATACAGCACGTATATTTGTACATTTGTGTCCTGCATCAAAGGTTCAACCAAGAGTTATTAGCCACAGTTCCTAAGCAGCGTCGTTTCTCCACTTGATCAAGAGGTTGTGGTTATTTGTGTAAAAACTCAAACAGGTGGGTGGCTCCAGTTATCCGGATGAAGAGCCGTTTACAAGGACACACACACCGCTGGAAGATATTAAAGAGTTGGGTATTTCTCAAAACACAGAAACAACTGAACTCTTTCTTTCACGAGAGTGCGTAATTTGAGTTTATAATGGCGTATATACTAGTGTATATGAATACTAGCACGTATTCTAGAATGTATGTATACTAGCGTAGATACTAATATACAAGTATACTAGCATATATACTACTATATATGTTAATAAACATGAATACTAGCATATATGTTAATATGCATGTATACTAGCATATATACTAGTATATATGTATATTATATATTCTAATATATATATATATATATATATATATATATATATATATATATATATATATATATATATATATATATATATATATATATGTATAGTAGCACATATTTTGGTATATATGTATACCAGCGTATATTCTAGTATATGGGAATACTTGCGCATATACTAGTATATGCGCAAGCATATATGTACACTAGCGTATGATAAATTAGACACATGTACAACACTCTGAAAGCGTTTCGCCAACTAGTGGCTTCCTCAGTCCAATACAGAGAAGAATTGTTGAGAATCAAAAGGCGATTGAGGTAATCAGTCCCTGAGCCTGGAGTCGATGTGATCAGTCCATGAATCTTGATAAGAGTACATCATACAGCAGACAGGGGAGAAGAAGCAGTTGTAGGCGGTGTCACCATGGAAAAAATCCACAGGTGGTTGTGGGTTATGCCTAAAGGCTAGGCAAGCGCTGAAAAATTCCCTATATCAAGATCCTTAACTTGTAGGCATGACCTACCTCTACCATGGAAAAATCCACTGGTTCTTCTCCTCACCTGTCTGCAGTTTATAAGCTCCTCGGCGCATATTCTGTATTATTATCAAGATTCATGGACTGATCACGTCTACTCCAGGCTGAGGGACTCTCTACCTCAAACGCCCTTTGATTTTAAGCCAGTCTTCTCTGCATTTGACCGAGGAAGCCACTAGTGATGCATATGTGTCTAATTTATCAACTTGTCGGTTCTCTGAACCATTTATCTACATACCAGCTCATATACTAGTATATAAGTATACTAGCGTATGTACTAGTATATATACTAGACTTTCCTTCTTTATACTCACTTAAAGTCTACCGTCAACACAGTGGTTGACTTCCAATAACTTGTTATTCTCTGATTTTATTTAAGTTTCGTATGTCTTTGTATACCTTTGTATATATTCGTGTGTCTTTGTATATCTTGGAATATATATTTTTTTCATGCCTGTGAAAATATGAATATTGTTGTATGTCTTTGTACACTTTCGTATATCTTCGTACATCTTTGCATATCTTTGCATATTTTGTATATACCACAATATATCTATGCTCAATTTTATATCATTAAATACTTTGTTCTATAAATAACACTGTATGTCTTTGCATATCTTTGAATATCTTCGTATATACGTGTCAATCTCTTTTAGCTGTCATACCCGGAGACAGTATTCCAGACGTAATAAAAATGTCTTGAGAAGCAGAAAGAATGTCAATATTTTGTCTAGGAGATAGGTCAGGTGATAGCAGGAGCTGGAGACACGGAGGAGGCGCTGAAGGAGGTAGGTCAGGTGACAACGGAAGTTGAAGGCACGGAGGAGCTGCTGCAGGACGCGCTGCAGGAGGAGGCAGATGTCTAGGAGGTGCTGCAGAGGTGGTAGGTCAGGTGTCTGCAGGAGGTGCTGCAGGAGGTAGGTCAGGTGTCTGCAGGAGGCAGATAATGTGACAGCAGCACAGAGAAGGAAGAGGAAGCTGCAGCACAAAACCCTCAGTAGAGGAAGACACTACAAGGTGTATATACACTGCTGCTGTCAGGGTATATACACAGAGAAAAATAAATCCCTCAGAATATACACAACGACTCTAGTAAGTTGCTAAACCTTACTCTTTTCTTTGCACCGGTTCTCTGCAAAACTGCAAGGTGCATCGTGTTGTGTATGAAGAAGCAAGACGAGCGGGGAAAATGCATTTCATGGCTCGAGAATAAAATAAGATGGTCACTTCTTGATGCTTCTTGGATAACACTGGCGAGTCTTCGTAGTTCCTAAGGTTTACGTTAAGACGAATAAAAAATGATGAATTTTGGGAAAAAAAATATTCATTCTTCTTCCATCGGCCTTTACCAAACATTATTTTCATCAGATATATTTTTTTTTTAAATAGTAAGTTACAGATTTATACTAAATATATTTTCTAAATATTCACATTCAAACGTTTAAAAAAATAAATATTATTATACTTGCTCACAGCTTTCAGTTATTATTATTAAGAATTATTTTATTTTTAATTGTAAAAGTTAATCATAGTTAACTACAGGATCGCTGGATACTGCAAGTTAGAACATGGATAACTAAAGCTATGTATTTACTGGACGTAGCTACACCTGGCATCTCTTCACACATGTGCCACTCTCTGCTCTCACTCGTCCACAAAACCTGATATTACTCCTACTTGCTCTCCTGACATCGATCCACATCTTTGTCAACCCTTCAATAAAATATCAGTTATCATGTTCCTGTCTACTCAGTTAAGCAAGAGACGAAATAAGGGAAAAAAAGACCTTTGTTATCATCGAAGTGGGAAGAGCAGAGCTGCTGGCCGCCATATTGATCTCTGGTTGCTATAGCAGTAGTGTAAACATAACCCGCAGCGAGGAGCCACTATGTGAGTTCTCTTACATGATTTTTCGTTCTTTGAGGAGAAATACGAAATGTTCTCGTGTCAGGCATAGACCACGAGGAGCCAGGGCGTCTAGCGAGGCATAGGAGGTGCCAAGAAACTATGCCCGAACTCTGTTTCTATCCTCATCTTGACTGTGAGTAGTGCCATGACCTCAGTTGGCTCTGTGATGACGGATGCTGTAGTGTTTCTTCATGACTTGCTGCAATGTGTAGCACTTGCTGGAGTCACTAGATCAGGAAGATGATAGTGTTAGATGTTCAGCAGTCGCTGGGCCTGGAAGATGATAGTGTCAGATGTGCAGCAGTGTCTAGCTAAGGAAGATGATAGTGTCAGATGTGCAGCAGTCGCTGGGCCTGGAAGATGATAGTGTCAGATGTGCAGCAGTCGCTGGGCCTGGAAGATGATAGTGTCAGATGTGCAGCAGTCGCTGGGCTTGGAAGATGATAGTGTCAGATGTGTAGCAGTCGCTAGGCCTGGAAGATGATAGTGTCAGATGTGCAGCAGTTGCTATACCAGGAAGATGATAGTGTCAGATGTGCAGCAGTCGCTAGGCCAGGAAGATGATAGTGTCAGATGTGCAGCAGTCGCTATACCAGGAAGATGATAGTGTCAGATGTGCAGCAGTCGCTGGGCCTGGAAGATGATAGTGTTAGATGTTCAGCAGTCGCTAGGCCAGGAATATTATGGTGTCAGATGTTCAGCAGTTGCTATACCAGGAAGATGATAGTGTCAGATGTGCAGCAGTCGCTAGGCCAGGATGAGGAGGTTCTCTGACGTGGGCAGAAGTAACTAGATCATGAATATTATAGTCTGCGACGTGCAGCAGTCGCTAGCTTAGCAAGATGATAGTCTCCGACGTGCAGCAGTAGATAGGTCAGCAAGATGATAGTCTAACAAAAGGCATCGCACAGATAATGTCCAGATTCGAGTGGTACTAGTTAGCTACAACTGCCATTTACTGCTGATGCTGGACATGTATTTTTTTGTGTGTGTGGTAAAGTGCAGCTCGACCTGGTTGCAACATTTATGTTGTTCTTGTGGGGGAGGGGGGGGGCGTCTTCTAGTGCTAGTATTAATTTGCAAATGAAGTGCTGAAATTTCAGGCATATTGAATAAATTTTAATACCTTATCGAAGACGGAATATGCACAGTGAAGCTCATATCTCCCAACAGTCTCTGTTAAACCTTTGGATGTATATATATATATATATATATATATATATATATATATATATATATATATATATATATATATATATATATAATATATATATATATGCGCGGCCGGGTGTTTTAACCAGTTAGGTTAATGTAATTGGTTATTGCTAGACACTTGTATGCAAGACAGGCGTAAGATACTCTAAGTAACATTACTAAGCAAACGTTTCGCCCACCACGGGGGGGATATTCACAAAGCCCTCTGATGGCAGAAACTCCTCAGGGCTTAGCGCTTCCCCATGAAGCAATAAGAATGACGATTGGTAGAAAAAATAATCATAGATCTCTCTCTCTCTCCATCTTTTTAAAGTTAATTATATTTATTAATATCAGATGCAATAACTGTTTGTTGGACGATTAAAAATATAGATACTTGAAAAATTTATTTTTCCTCTAGTGATATTCTATGCTTAATTTCCCCAGTGGAATTGTACAGTAATTTCCCTAGTATAATTGTACTGCCCCTAATGCCATGGCATGCCAGTGGCTCTCCTTGCATTACAGTTTTATAATTGTTTTATAATTGTAACTACCAATAACATTGTACACTTGTAACATGCATTGAAATAAAAATTATTATTATTATTATTATTATTATAATTGTACAATAATTTCCCTAGTATAATTGTACAATAATTTCCCCACTGGAATTGTTCAATAATTTCCCTAGTGGAATTGTTCAATAATTTCCCAGTAGAATTGTACAATAATTTCCCAGTGGAATTGTACAATAATTTTCCAGTGGAATTGTACAATAATTTCCCTAGTGGAATTCTGCACTAATTTCCCTAGTAGAATTGTACAATAATTTCCCTAGGGAGAATTATTCACTAATTTCTTTGGTGGAATAACGCTACAATTTCAGCAGTGGAATTATGCTACAATTTCAGCACTGGTATTACGCAAAAAAAAAAAAATCCTCAGAGGAATTATTATTATTCAATACATAACAATTCCGTGTCTCCAAGGGTCAACCTTGATAGAATTTTCGTTGACAGATTTTTAGTCTGCCATCCAAGAATTTCCTTCATAACACGAGAGTGTCCCATCCAATCAGCCTAAAATTTTCAGCGCTGGTAAACTATCATTAAAGGTTCATGGAGCTCTAGTCATATGTGCAGATACCTCCCGTCTGGTTGATTTTATATAGGCTATTGTGGATTTTAGTTTCCGTGCGATAGCTTGAGAATGCCTCTTCTGGTCGGCTTCAAACCTTCAAAGTTAATGTATCTTACTTAAGGAAAAAAAAATCTTTGAATTCTTCATTCCTCTCTGTCGTTCTTGTCTGTGAAGTCACAGGAGACACGCGACTTTGCTTCTCAGAAAAAATGTATTTTTTTTCTTACAAAACTATAGAAAATCTGAACTATGAGTGAGAAGAGAAATTTGAGAAATATTGAAAACTTGCGTTTTTATAGCGTTTATAAGTTTCACACATTTACTGAGGCCTTCATTATTACATTTGGAAGTGCTATGTATACTCAGGTATAGTGTTATTTTCTTCCATTGTTTTCTTTTATGACTTGAGAATGCCTCACCTGATCGGCTTCAAATTTTAAACTCTAGTGAACAATACCTAAGACAAGACTCATAGAATTACGGGAACGGGCAGGTGCCCTCAGCTCGGCTTTATAAAGTCATGTAAACAAATGCAACACTTGGGTATCTTTATTGAGGAAACGTCTCGCCACACAGTGGCTTCATCAGTCCAATACAAAGAAGAAAAGTGAAGCTCAGAAGACTGAGGTAATCAGTCCCTCAGCCTGGAGTCTGTGTAATCAGTCCATCAATCTTGATAAGAATACAGCATTTACGAGAAGGGGTTTATATACTGCTTGTAATTTCGGTTCCCATGCGATAATATGAGAAAAACTGTTCTGATCGACTTCAAACTTTGAAC
Organism: Cherax destructor; assembly: GCA_009830355.1. Lineage (NCBI taxonomy): Eukaryota > Metazoa > Arthropoda > Malacostraca > Decapoda > Parastacidae > Cherax > Cherax destructor. The sequence goes on along the minus strand of WNWK01000428.1, from coordinate 346,288 downwards.
ACATCTGTATTCTACTTAGAAGGTTCAGATTTGATACCGGAGTGTGTAGGAGCCAATTTCCCAATTTTATTAAAAAAAATGCGTATTAGCTTTCATGCTATAACTTTTGAATGTTTTTCCTGATATTTAACTGAATTATAAACTCATTTTGTACTCTGTATTATTGCTTTTATGATGCCTTGAGGTAGAGAGGGCTGGGCTTACGAGCTACGGGGATGACCTTCACGGATCTGATGCACTTTTAGTTAACCAAGTCTTTCGTTACACACACACACACACACACACACACACACCAGCTAAGAGGCGGGGCCAGAAGCTGTGACTCGACCCATACAACCACAATTAGGTGAGTTCACACACGCAGACGAATATTTTTTATTACTCCACATCTCTAATATAATTTATAACCCTAACAAGACGTTTAACAAATTTTAATAAGATTTCAAGCTATTTCTTTCTCAATAGCCAGATTTGCATTCATTATATATATATTTCTTTTATCGTTCTTTGCTTCTCGACCCTCCACGCTGCTCGTATGTTGACTCCACTGTACGTGAGTGGGCTTAACTCCCACGGATCCTCTCAAGGGAGTCTGCATTCTACTGCTTACAAGTCACCAAGTGTTTCAGAGCATTTCCAATTTTCCTCACTCACTCTCTCCCTCACTCTCTTTCCTTCTCTGTCTCTATCTCTTTCTCTCTCCCTATGTCGTGCCGAATAGATAAAATTTGTCAATTAGCAAGAACTTATTTAAAATTAAGTCCTTTCTAAAAATTTCTCTTATGAGTTTAAAGATATATATTTTTTTCATTTATGTTAATGTAAAAATTAATAATTTTGTACCAAAAAAGCTTTAGAAAGCTTACCTCACCTTATTATAAAAATTGCAATTTAATTTAGCCTAATCCAACTAAATATATTTTAGATAAGTTTATAATAATTTAGTAATAAACAAACACAATGAAATACATCTTTTTCGTTAGGTTATGAATGATTTTTGCGAAATTATTGCATACACAAATTTTCGCTTGCCTTATTCGGCAAGAAGAGAGTTGCTATTTAATCCAAAAATAGCAAATTTTTGGAACGTTCAAACTCCTACCAAGGTTTCTGGAATGAAAGTATGATGGCAGACTATTGCTGGATGTTGTACTGAGAGAATCCACATAAAGTTTACAAAAGAAAATCGTACTCTCATTGTTCTTTTTTCAAGTTATTGTGCATTTCTTTTTTTTCTAAGTGTGTTGTCTAGTGAACTCTAGACAAGGCCCTGTGAAGACAGGTGCTTCGACTCAGATGAAGGCTCTTCATTCGATGAAACGGAGTTATCCTTCTTTTCCGACGATCAAACATGATTATCTCTAAATTGCAAAGATGTATAACTCCTATAAATACATTACTAATAATTAGTGCTAAAGAAAATAATTAATTCACAGTATCACTAGAAGGGGAAGCAAACATGTCAACCCTCAGAGCTCAAGGAGGAAGAGAAGCAGGAGGAGGAGGAGGAGGAAGAGAAAGAGGAAGAGGAGGAGGAGAAGGAGGAAGAGAAAGAGGAAGAGGAGGAGGAGGGAGGATGCTTTGTTCTTGGAGAAGCGCTCTTCCTCTTCATTATATAAAGCCAGATTATTTCCATTAAGTGGCTTTTAGAAAAAGTCCAGACAATGAAAGTGACTCATTCACTCTATGTTACCAGTGATATTATTTTTAGCACTGCAGTTCCTCTGCAACTGCCTCTGCTGTAGTCTAATATACAGCTGTAGTAAGACCCTGGTGCAGTTACAGCTGTAGTAAGACCCTGTTGCAGTTACATCTGCAGGGATATCAACACAGGAAGCAAGTGCTGGTGTTGCTTGCTTCAGCCTCTGTGTGAACTGATATTTTCTTGGAACTCTGGAGTTGTTCCTTCATCCCCAGAAAGCCTTCGTGCTGAGAATTGCATTACAATAGCTGCAATATCCTACACTAAATCTGAGCTGTTGATGTGGTGGGATTATTGGCAATATTGTTTATTGTTCCCATAGTAGAGGCAACATTTGCTCTATCTATGGAGTACACAATATTCTCAGCTTGGTATCTATGAGCTATGTGGTTAGACAAGTCAAAGGTTTCCATCAATATATCATAATATATATATTGTCATATTCCACGTTTTTGCTTTGGCATGTAATATAATAATTTGATACATTTACTTCACTAGTTTTCAGTAGTGAGCCGTGAGAGGTCTCAGAATGCCTATTGTTTTCTCTTGTTTGAAAGAATTTGATTGCATCCTCTAAAAGTATAGTCATCATGAGAATCCTTCGTCACTGCCGTTTTCTAAATCTATTCCTAGAACGAAACTGGTCATTTGTTTAAATTATTGACTTTCTAGTTATCTGATCAGCTCTAATAAAATTTATAATATCATTCCTCCTATGGACAGCCTTTTTCAGTTTAGTGAAATGCTCCTAAAACTGGGCCAACGATTTTTTTCATTAGCTTATACAGATGTGAAAAAAGAATGAGTCACAATTGGATGGTTGGAACAACCCACAAGTAATCCATAGTTCCAGATGTTGAAGTATTTAAACCGGATTTAGACTGGTAGTTTGTCCTGCCTCTTCAGTGTAAACAACCATCTCCTCGATTTCTCTAACCACAACTTAGGCATCAATATCGTTACTTTTAGCTTTTACCTGATGAACACTTTAGCATTTATACAGTTCTGTGTGACGGATGTTACAAGCATCAACAACAATCACATCACCAGTTCTTTGAAGAGATGCAAACATGGTTGTAGGAGGGACCTGGATTGTATTTGGAAGGGATTAGTAAGAAACTTAGGCTCTCCACCTGCTTTTAATGACGAGCACTGTCTGCGTAATAACTAATAGCATAATTTAACGTTTCATCAACAGCTGAATAACTCACTCTAAACAAATAAACTGCTAAACAACTCATTCTTGTACCACAGCTGAACAACTCACACCGCAACAGCGAAGTAAATTGGGCTTTTGCTGTGTCTCAGTAGAGAGATGATCATAAAAACAAAAGACTTACTGTCCTAATTACGCAGAAAATGACTTAAAAAGTCCTTTGGCATCTAAATATAGCCTAATTACGATGGATAATTACTAACTGCAGCAAAAACTGGCATTATTACACAGTAATGGTAATGATAGGAGTATTTTCCTGAGTGTTAATGATTTGTTAATGCGACGCCAGAGATTTCTCCGAACGAAAGGAAGATTGAGATCACGAGACAATTTGAGCAAAGTCGAGTGAGACCATGAGTGAGATGGTCGAGTGAGACCATAAGTGAGATGGTCGAGTGAGACCATGAGTGAGATGGTCGAGTATGACTGTGATTGAAATGGCTTAGTGAGATCCTGATGGTCGAGAGGGTCGAGTAAGACCATGAGTGAGAAGGTCGAGTGAGATAGTGATTGAAATGGTCGAATAAGACCAGGATTGACAGGGTAAGCTCACAGACCATGATTGAGGAGGTCGAGGGAAACCACTAGACCTCCTCGTCCTCCGTCTCTTCCTACGTTCATATAAAACTTTTTAACAAGAGAAACAAAACAAGTCTCAGTGGACATTCTAACATGATATTCATCATGTTAACATGATATTCATCATGTTAACATGATATTCATCATGTTAACATCAAAGACCCTAGGGGAACAATCTTTTAGGCATTGTCTCTCTATTTGAAGAACTCTTCATGTAAGGAGGTAGAGAAAAGGGTAAAAGAGGAAGAGGAGAGAAAATAGGAGAAAATGGGAGGAGGAAGAAGAAGAAAAAGAAGATGAAGAAGAAGAAGTAGAACAAGAACAACAATAATAACAACAGCAACAAGAATAAGATGATGATAATAATAATGATAATAATAAGAAGAAGAACAAGAAGAAAACGAAGAAGAGGAAGAAGAAAAAGAAGAGGAAGAAGAAAAAGAAGAAGATTGCTGTGAATTATTTGCGAAGAATGGAGAGAAGGAGAAACAAAGGTAGAGAGAAAAAAAAAACTAAAGATCGATAGAATAAGGGAAGTGGAATAACTGATGATCGGGGAGATAGGAGAGAGGAAGGGGTGGTAACTTAAAAGTAGAGGGGAGGAGATAAAGGACACAAACAATGTAAATATATAAGGAAGAAAGTCGAAAACAACAACACACACACACACACACACACACACACACACACACACACACACACACACACACACACACACACACACACATAGCTTTAAGAAGAGGTATGATAAAGCTCATGGAGCAAAAAGTGCGACCCAGTTGCGACCAGTGAAGAGGCGGGGCCAGGAGCTATGACTTGACCCCTCCAACCACAACTAGGTGAGCACACACACACACACACACACTGGAACAAACGGGAGAGTAATGTAGTGAAGACAAGATCCATACATAGCTTTAAAAAGAGATACGATCAAGCTCATAGAGCAGGGAGAGAGAGTGGCCCTAGTAGTGATCAGCGAAGAGGCTGGGCCAGGAGCTGTGACTCGACTCCTGCTAACCACAAATGAGTACACATGAGAGCTTCCACGACCTTCAGTGTCTCAACAAGAGTGAAAATACTGAAAGCTTCGAAGGTTCCATCAACCTAACAATCCTCCATCATTTATTTGGAAATATCTACCCAAACCAATCAGTAAGATAAATGGAAGAGGATAAGGTAGAGAAAATAGCTCGTAGATAAAGCGAAGACCATCTACGAGAGAAACATCTAAATTTTACTTACTTCAAAAGGCTAACCAACCGTGCAAGATTGAAATTGAGTCAACCAAGAACAAATGTGATTTAGACACAGTTACTAAATTACAGAATACACATCAAGGGGAACTTTTGCTTTTCTGAAGTGTTCAAGAATATCTAAATGTTTTTTGCATGAATTATATCAAGCTTTTCGATACATTAGTTACAGTGTTTGATATCAGTTAAAAATGAGCTGCCCACGCATTGAGGGTATCTGAAGTAGCGCCCTCAGCTCACGTCCTGAGGGTCTGGGGTTCGATCCCCGCCACTGGTGGAAGAATTAAGGCATGTTTCCTCACACCTGCTGCCTCTTTTCACCTAAGTAGGTACCTGGGTGTTAGTCGACTGCTGTGGGTCGCATCCCGGGCGTGGTAAAATACCCAAGATAGAACTGGGCATTGAAATGAGCTTAGGCAGAATAACAGCTCTTAGCCTGTAAGATTAATCTTTGTAAAAAAAGAATAATATATGTGATGTTCAATTACGCAAGAATAAGGCAAAAAGTTAAAATTAAAAAATATGTGACAAAAAAGAAGCGAAATATATCAATAATAATTACGAGACAACAATTTGCACATAAACGAGATAGTTACTGTTTCTACATCCACGAGGAAACGTTAAGTCCGACTGAGTAATAACGCTAACACAAGAGGTGTATTTCTCTCAGTTTATGAGTGCTGAAAGTTTACTTTAATCCCTATTTTTAGGGATAAAATTATTCTTACCTGACGGAGAAAATATAACGTGCAGCGTTAAGGGAGAGAATGAAGTGTTTTGGAAATTTACAGGGAGATTAAGCTCAAGTTTTGAAGGTGATAAGACTAGAGCTTCGTCACACTGGCGATGGTTTTGCCTTCTTCGTCTTCACGAAGTCGTCCTTAATAAAGTGCCAAAACGTGTCACTATAAGCAGTCGCTGTCAGTCTCCATTACAACAATAAGTGTAATGTTGTAAATAGCACTGTGATGCTAACAGGCTGTGGATAAGGACATTTATGTATAGTTTAGGACATGAATTGAAGGGAATGATTCAACATAAATGGCTTTTTCAGTTCTAGTTAGGACTGGAGAAACAACTCGTGGTGAAACGTTCCCTTTTATAAATGTACTCAACTGTACATAAGTGCCTTTGAAAAATGTAGTTTCATCTAAAAAATGCAGAACAAATTAGTAAAAGGCGAAACTATTTTGGTCTCTCACCTGCAGCCTGACTGAATATGGCACCAGGTTATTAGAGCCTAGCTTACTTGAGTACCAACCCTCTGAACGGCAATATCCCCACCAGTATTCACGCCTTAGAACTCACAAGATCCCACATCCATCTTCCAGAGTGCACACGCTGTACTTTCTACCTCCAAAATCACAAGATCCCTCATTAAGGTTTTAGAGTGCAGGCACTGTACTTCCCACCTCCAGACACACAACATACTCCACCCCTCCTGCAGCGAGCGGGCAATGACCTTGATAAATATCTAAAAGAGCGAAAGGTTTTCTCAATAAAAGTGTGTTCTGAAGCATGACTCATTTTCTTAATTTTCCTTCACCGCATTGTAACCAGAAAAAGGAAGAAATAAGACTATGAACCTAGCGGAAGAGAAATAAACACATAAGCAGTATAATGTGATCCTTTATTGACAACGTTTCGCCCACGCAGTGGGCTTTATCGAGTCACAGACAGATCTACCTGGAAAATGAGCAACATGGAGATATATATAGGGTACAGTCAGGTGGAGAATGCTGGGTCAGGTGGAGAAAGCTGCATGTGAGTCTTAAAAAGTAGTGTGATAGTTAAAAACATAGTGTGACTTAAAGGACCTGCAGTGTACCATTCTTGAGTTCTAGGTGGGATAGCGTTGAAGAAGTTTCTTGGCAATAGGTTCAGCTATGTTGTAGAAGCCGTTGTTCTGGTTGAAGTTGTTGGATATACAGATGAGTGATGATTCTAGGATTCTTCGGTATTGCGTGTTGTCTTCTCTGGCGATGAGTCTTGCGTTTCTGTAGTTGATTAAATGGTTGTGTAAATTTCGGTGTTGAACACAGGCATTTCTTGAGTCGTCAGATCTGCCTGCGTACTGGTGTTCTGAAATGCGTGTTTGTAGGTCTCTGGATGTTTCGCCAACGTATAATTTGCTGCAGCCATTACAAGGGATTGTGTATACCCCTGCCGTGGATTGAAGCTTTTCCTGTCTGTTACTGGTAATGTCCTTAATGGTGGTGGATGTGGATGTGGATACTCGGAATGAGGTCTTAGAAAAAATGTTGGAAACTTGTTTGGAAATGGAGTTGGTGGGAAGGACTATGTATCTCTTCTCAGCAGTGTCTTCTCTGGGTGTGTTGAAGATGTTTAATGCCCGTCGTCTGCAGTCTCTAATGAAGTGACGAGGATAGTGAAGTTTGGAAAAAACTTGTTCAATGAGGGAGCATTCTTCTTCAAGGAACTCACTGCTGCAGATTCTGAGTGCGCGCAGGAAAAAGCCTATAATTACACCACGTTTAATTTTGGTGTCGTGGTGAGAGTAGAAGTGGAGAAGATCGTGTTGTTAAATTAGACACATATGCAACACTTGGGTATCTAATTTAACAACTTGTCGGTTCTCTGAACCATTCATCTACATCCTGTCTGACACAGCAACTTCTTGGGATCTTGATACAAAGGGATTCTTCAACATTTGTCCAAACCTTTGGACAAGGACTTACTTCGACTAGTGGTTGATAACATTATGACCTGCCTCCTCCTGCTTCATCTCACCTGTCTACAGTATATAAGCAACTTCTATTTGCCTTATGTTGTATTTACTTCAAGATTGATGGACTGAACACATCGACTCCAGGCCGAGGGACTGATTACCTCAAACTCCTCCTTTTATTACTACTTTCATTTTTGTATTGGACTGATGAAGCCACTGTGTGGCGAAACGTTTTCCCAAATAAGATACCCAAGTGTTGCATATGTGTCTAATTTAACAACTTGTCGGTTCTCTGAACCATTCATCTACATCCTGTCTGACACAGCAACTTCTTGGGATCTTGATACAAAGGGATTCTTCAACATTTGTCCAAACCTTTGGACAAGGACTTACTTCGACTAGTGGTTGATACCATTATGACCTGCCTCCTCCTGCTTCATCTCACCTGTCTACAGTATATAAGCAACTTCTATTTGCCTTATGTTGTATTTACTTCAAGATTGATGGACTGAACACATCGACTCCAGGCCGAGGGACTGATTACCTCAAACTCCTCCTTTTATTACTACTTTCATTTTTGTATTGGACTGATGAAGCCACTGTGTGGCGAAACGTTTTCTCAATAAGATACCCAAGTGTTGCATATGTGTCTAATTTAACAACTTGTCGGTTCTCTGAACCATTCATCTACAAGATCGTGTTGATTGGTAGGTTTTCGATAGACTTTAAAACGAAGTTCATGGTCAGCTTTGCAGAGAAGAACATCAAGGAAAGGAAGAGTATTGTCGACTTCTTCTTCTAGTGTAAACTGGATTGATTGCTCAACCTGGTTGAGTTCGTGTTGGAGAGCTTGAACGTTGAAGCGTCTGGGAGTTATGATGAGAATGTCGTCAACATAACGAAGCCAGGTGACAGAAGAGGGAATAATAGTGGAAAATCGCTCGGCTTCCAAATGTTCCATATATAGGTTCGCAAGGACGGCACTAAGTGGCGATCCCATGGGTAGTCCAAAAGTTTGCTGAAAGAGTTGGTTTTCGAAAGAGAAACATGTAAAGCCCACACATAGTTCAACAAGGTCGATGAAATCGCTGGCTGGAAGAGGAAGATCAAGCGAGTCGTCAATTTTCCTGCGCAAGAGATCGATAGCTTGTGTAGTAGGTACTTTGGTGAATAGGGATGTTACATCAAGGCTGGAGAGTTTCTTGTTTCTGATGTTGATGTTGCGAATGCGATTGAGAAGGTCACCAGAGTGTTTGAGATGTGCTGGACTGATGGTGCCCAAAAGTTTGGAGAGGTGTTTAGCGAGAATTCCTGAGATTTGGTGGGAGCACTGCCTATTCCCGAGGATATGGGCCTCAATGGGATACCTGGTTTGTGAGTTTTGGCAGACCGTACATTCTGGCAGGTCTGGGGTTGCTGGGAATGGTGTGTAGAAGTTTCTTTCCTAGTTCTGATTCCCTCAGAATGCGGCGAGTCTTAATCTACTTAATGACCCAGATACCTACAAACCTCTCACTTCTAATCAAGTGGACAACCTCACCAAAACATTTCTTCACAAGACTCGCCGCATTCTGAGGGAATCAGAACTAGGAAAGAAACTTCTACACACCATTCCCAGCAACCCCAGACCTGCCAGAATGTACGGTCTGCCAAAACTCACAAACCAGGTATCCCATTGAGGCCCATATCCTCGGGAATAGGCAGTGCTCCCCACCAAATCTCAGGAATTCTCGCTAAACACCTCTCCAAACTTTTGGGCACCATCAGTCCAGCACATCTCAAACACTCTGGTGACCTTCTCAATCGCATTCGCAACATCAACATCAGAAACAAGAAACTCTCCAGCCTTGATGTAACATCCCTATTCACCAAAGTACCTACTACACAAGCTATCGATCTCTTGCGCAGGAAAATTGACGACTCGCTTGATCTTCCTCTTCCAGCCAGCGATTTCATCGACCTTGTTGAACTATGTGTGGGCTTTACATGTTTCTCTTTCGAAAACCAACTCTTTCAGCAAACTTTTGGACTACCCATGGGATCGCCACTTAGTGCCGTCCTTGCGAACCTATATATGGAACATTTGGAAGCCGAGCGATTTTCCACTATTATTCCCTCTTCTGTCACCTGGCTTCGTTATGTTGACGACATTCTCATCATAACTCCCAGACGCTTCAACGTTCAAGCTCTCCAACACGAACTCAACCAGGTTGAGCCATCAATCCAGTTTACACTAGAAGAAGAAGTCGACAATACTCTTCCTTTCCTTGATGTTCTTCTCTGCAAAGCTGACCATGAACTTCGTTTTAAAGTCTATCGAAAACCTACCAATCAACACGATCTTCTCCACTTCTACTCTCACCACGACACCAAAATTAAACGTGGTGTAATTATAGGCTTTTTCCTGCGCGCACTCAGAATCTGCAGCAGTGAGTTCCTTGAAGAAGAATGCTCCCTCATTGAACAAGTTTTTCCAAACTTCACTATCCTCGTCACTTCATTAGAGACTGCAGACGACGGGCATTAAACATCTTCAACACACCCAGAGAAGACACTGCTGAGAAGAGATACATAGTCCTTCCCACCAACTCCATTTCCAAACAAGTTTCCAACATTTTTCTAAGACCTCATTCCGAGTATCCACATCCACATCCACCACCATTAAGGACATTACCAGTAACAGACAGGAAAAGCTTCAATCCACGGCAGGGGTATACACAATCCCTTGTAATGGCTGCAGCAAATTATACGTTGGCGAAACATCCAGAGACCTACAAACACGCATTTCAGAACACCAGTACGCAGGCAGATCTGACGACTCAAGAAATGCCTGTGTTCAACACCGAAATTTACACAACCATTTAATCAACTACAGAAACGCAAGACTCATCGCCAGAGAAGACAACACGCAATACCGAAGAATCCTAGAATCATCACTCATCTGTATATCCAACAACTTCAACCAGAACAACGGCTTCTACAACATAGCTGAACCTATTGCCAAGAAACTTCTTCAACGCTATCCCACCTAGAACTCAAGAATGGTACACTGCAGGTCCTTTAAGTCACACTATGTTTTAACTATCCCCTACTTTTTAAGACTCACATGCAGCTTTCTCCACCTGACCCAGCATTCTCCACCTGACTGTACCCTATATATATCTCCATGTTGCTCATTTTCCAGGTAGATCTGTCTGTGACTCGATAAAGCCCACTGCGTGGGCGAAACGTTGTCAATAAAGGATCACATTATACTGCTTATGTGTTTATTTTTCCATTGTGTCGGTATTTTATACCATTTATTTCTAGCGGAAGAGGCCGCCGTGAATAACCCAGTATCTTCATGTTTCCTGCCTCATCCTAGCTGCCGCAGAGCAATTACAGTAATGGGTAAGATTGCGTGGAGGGTCAGCAGGGGTTCCATAATTCAGTTGCAGGATGGGTTACATTGAAACACAACCCGTTATCTAATTTCTCTAGCGTTCGTTGGGATACTAACGCTCAGAGATACAACGATATCTCATGATGCCAGATATATAAGCCAACCATTTTTTTTCGTTACTGTTGGTTAATTATAAGTAAACACTGGTTAATAAAGCGTTAACCTAACTTATCATAACTTAACCAAACCTTACCTGGAGGAGACACAGAGAGGTTTTCGGGGGTCAACGCCCCCGCGGCGCGGTCTGTGACCAAGCCTTAACGAAAACGATAATATAAAATTTGGGTACTGTGTTAGATCGGCGAAAAGTGGATATCGAGGAAGAAAATGCTTAAATACAAAGAGAGAAACAGGAAAGAAAGCAATGTTTGAGAACTGAGAGACAAAAAGAAAGAGTGTTGAATGGAGTGAGAGGGTTCAAAGGGGAAGAGAGAGAGTAATTAACAGCACAAGAGGGAGGCGTATGCTGAGCAGAGAGGTTCTCCCCTCAACAAGGGAAATGAAGGGAACGATTATACCAAATAATACAATCATCGCTGATGGTATCCCCAGCAGGGAGCCATCTGGAGTGAGGAGACGTCATAGAGAGTCAGAGCTCAGCATTACCCCTCATGCCATCTTAAGCTTTCAAACCTTCTCGGTGAATTTAACTCCTTGAATTGCTTCCCTTTCATATTTACGGATCCATCGTAGTTAGTTTCACTCAGTGCAAGGACTAACACTTGCCTTTAATACATAGCGACGACGATCACAAAAGAGATAGAACAGATAGATGAGCTGTGTGTATTGCGCTTACCGAACGGAAGATCGAGCCTCCACCAGTCTTTGTGCTGATTGATTCAGCACAATCAGCGTCTCATAAATATTAGAATTATCATAACAAAAGGTAACAAAATGGGCAATGAGCCTATAGTTGAGAGCATCTTATTGGCCTTCTACGATATCTACGAACACGAAAAAATATTATTGTAACTCATAAATCACCATCGTGCTGGTGAGCGCTACATCGCACTGGTCAGTGCAACATCGCACTGGTCAGTGCAACATCGCACTGGTCAGTACAACATCGCACTGGTCAGTGCAACATCGCACTGGTCAGTGCAACATCGCACTGGTCAGTGCAACATCGCACTGGCTAGTGCAACATCCCACTGGTCAGTACAACGTCGCACTAGTCATTAGAATAACCTCCAACTTTTATTAACTTTTTTAAGAAAGCGACTATTCAAGGGCTCTCGTCTAGACCTTGTTAATGAGGGGGGATGCAGAAGGTGAGCAGAACATACAGTATTCATGTGTGCTAAAAATACAGCATTAAAAACTACATTTCAAGCTAGGAGCAAATGTAAGGTGGGGTGTCGTTACGAGGACTCCATCACGATGACCTACACTAGCAGTGTCCTCAATCATTCTTGTCAATAGACATAAGTGCAGATACATGTGTCTTTAAGCTATATATATATATATATATATATATATATATATATATATATATATATATATATATATATATATATATATATATAATATATATATATATTCATATTCTGCATTATCCTTTTCGCTGAGAAGGATGGGGATAAGTTGAGAAAAGTCATGGGACGTTCTGCAAGCTTCCTCCATCGTCTAACATGTTAAATACTCCACCTTGTAACTTGAAGTTAGCTTGCCTTTTCTTCACTGGGGTAAACGAACATTATCCTAACTTGAAGGAAATACACACACATTACAGAACAATCCTTCAGTGGGGCAACTTTTCGCTCAAAGCAGTGCTTTATTTAGCTCATCCATGAGCGAAACTTAGTTCCGATAAAAGGTTTACACCTCTGTACCGTAGAGTTTATAGAGCGCACGAAAAGATAGTAGTCAGATCTGAACCCAGTAAAGGAAGAGCAGCATCAGGTCACTAGCACGGTGGAACCTCGCCTTGAAAGCGTGCTCGGTTTAGTAGTTACAAAAAAATGATGATAAAGTTGGTCAACTTAATTTCACCAGAGCGAGATACATACTATTTTTTTTTAAGTTCCCCTGATTCGTAAACTTTCGAAATTAATTTTTTTTTGTGAGGATCTTCCTAGCGCTAATTTTAGTTTTTTAAGTGACTGTGGAGAGAGGGAAGTAGGGCAGATGGGGTCGTTGATGTCTTTGACATTTAAGTTTAATATCTGAGATTGATGCACCGTTTGCTAGATGGCGATTTAATTGATGTACTGTCTCCCTCTCGGAGAAGGGATGGGGTTATTGATAGACCATCAGCTAAACAGCGAGTTATTGATGTCTGGTGTCACCTGAGACAGGTGACACCAAGGTGCACCAATCTCTTGGTTATAATGATGAACACAAACAAACACACACTCACTCTCTCTCTCTTCTCTTTTCTCTCCGTTTCTCTCCTCTTCACCTTTTTTCTTCCCCTATGTCTTTCCCTATCTTCCTCCCCCTCCTCCTCCTCAATGCAGTCTCTCAGTCTTTTCTCTTCTTTCCTTCCCTTTCCAGGCCACATATTCTTCGAATATAATTGTTCTTGATCAAGTAGTAATCACCTGCACAAACCATCTTATACTTTCCTATGAAAAGACAAACTCTTTTAGAGTCTCGCATTAACTACCCCTTCCTCCAGGTGCCTGCTTCCTCCCTTCAGGTGCCTGCTTCCTCCCTCCAGGTGGCTGCTTCCTCCCTCCAGGTGCCTGCTTCCTCCCTCCAGGTATCTGCTTCCTCCCTCCAGGTGCCTGCTTCCTCCCTCCAGGTACCTGCTTCCTCCTTCCAGGTGCTTGCTTCCTCCCTCCAGGTGCCTACAGCCTCCCTCAGGGTACGTATGTACCACCTTCACAGGATACAAACGATGTTCTTTAGAGTAGAAACCATCTCCCTCAGGAGCACCTTCTACTTCCCTTATGCTACCTAACATCTCTCTCAGGGCACCTAGCATCTTCTAACATCGTTCTCTGAGCTTCACAAACTACTTTCAAACAAAACAGTGCCTCAGTGTAATAATCTACAAAAAAATTACGAGGGTTCCCACTTAACACCAGAGGTGGTACATTTAAACTGATCTATAATATATTTAGTAGATTTTGGCTAAATATTTGCACAGTCTAGTAGTCATGGGAAAGGCTCAGTAGGGTTCCAGTTCGTGATGATAACGGAGACGTGAGCAGAAGTTCTGGATCCAGATATTTCCTATTAGAAGCCTCGTAACTCAAAGGTCAAGCGCTGGATCTGTAGCCACCAGGATCAAGGTTCGAGCGTACCGTTCATCATTCTGTTTATTCATTATATGATATATATATAAACGTACACTCAGAAGCAAATTTATTAGGAACACCTTCCTAATACTGGGTAGCGTCTCCTTTGCTTCCAGAACAGCCTGAATTCTTAGTGGCATGGAGTCAACAAGGTGCTGGAAATATTCCTTAAGATTCTGGTTAATGCTGACATGATAACATCATGCAGTTGCTGCAGTTTTGTCGACTGGACATTCATACGCTTGACATCTAAATGTCGCAGCAGAAATCACTATTCCTCAGAGCAAACGACGTTTTTCCACTCTTCAACTGCCCAGTTTTGATGAGCCTGTGCTCACTGTAGCTTCAATTTTCTGTTCTTAGCTGACAAACGTGAAACCCGGTGTGGTCTTCCGTTTTACCCATCCACTTCAAGGTTCGACGTTTTGTGCATTCAGATATGGTATTTTTCATTCCACTGTTGAATTACTCTCACGCCCCTGTCAGATTGAACCAGTCTGGCCATTCTCCTCTGAGCTGTTTAATTAACAAAGATTTTCGCCCACAGAACTGACGCTCTGTAAACTTTAGAGACTTGTGCGTGAACAACGAATATCAGCAACTTTTCATGTTTCGTCTGAACAACAGGTGAACCTCTTGACCATGACTGCATGTCTTTAGCCATTGAGGTGCTGTCACGTCATTGGCTGGTTAGATACTTGCATTAACGAGCAAGTGTACAGGTGTACTTAAAGTGTACAGGTGTACTTAATAAAGTGTACAGGTGTACTTAATAAAGTGTACATGTGTACTTAATAAAGTATACAGGTATACTTAATAAAGTCTACAGGTGTACTTAATAAAGTGTACAGGTGTACTTAATAAAGTTGCCACTGAGCATATATATATATATTTTTTTTTTTTTTGACAGTGAAATTGATTAATTTTATAGACTTATTAATTCCGTAATTTGACAGAGAATATTATAATTAACTCGCAAATTTAAAAATGTGTTGAATATCACGGAGAACTGCAGAAAATAGTGCGCTGGTTATATTTTATATTCTAAAAAAGTTACATATATAAAAATTAATATTTTTCTTAATTATATTTCTTGTAATGATCACTGGTCCGTGTTATTTTGCATATCTTAATATGCAAAATAACCACAATGAAAAGAAAGGAAATTCCAAGCGCTTTCGTGATTTCTCACATTATCTGAGAAATCACAAGATTTATCACATGCAAGAGATGGAATTCCACTATTTTTTACTGTGGTTAATTTACATAAGTGTTTGTATGTTTTTGTATGTGTAACTGTACCAGTTAATGTGTGACTGTGTTTTTAAGTAGACCTGTGTGTGTATGGCTGTGTATGTGCGTATATGCCTGCCCCTCTATGGCTGGGTATGTATGTGTATGTCTAGGTCTGTATGATTATGTATATGTAAGTATGTATGCATCTGTATAGCTTTAATGTGTATATATTTCCGTGTCTGTATAGTGAGCTGCTTGTCAACAGTCATATATAATACCTTGTGGGCCATCAAACCCCACCGTGTGTCCTGAAACCCCACCGTGTTCCCTGAAACCCCACCGTGTTCCCTGAAACCCCACTGTGTGTCCTGAAACCATACCGTACTCCCTGAAACCCCGCTGTGTTCCCTGAAACCACACCGCGTGCATCCCTACTAACACCGTGTGAATGTTTACTTACAGACAATATTATGGGTGAGGTAGCAAGATCCCGGACACCGCTCTTCAATAGTCGACCTTACATCGTGGGCTACTCTGGTAAGCAAATTTTGTCCAATTAATGAAAGTATTATTATTAATATTATTATTATTATTATTATTATTATTATTATTATTATTATTACTGTTATTGTTATTATTATTACTGTTATTGTTATTATTATTACTATTAATAATATTATTATTATTACTGTTATTGTTATTATTATTACTATTATTATTATTACTGTGGTTATTATTATTATTATTATTATTATTATTATTATTATTATTATTATTATTATTAATGTCAATTTAATTAATTTAAGACTGATACATCCTAAAGTCTAACGTATTTTTGATGAGATTTGCTGATATATATTGCAAAATAGGCACCTATTAATAAAAAAAAGGCATCGATTTTAAAAAATAATTCCTTATAAGTAGATAAGTAATACGAAAATTGATACCTATTGCGAAAATAAGTATTAACAAAAATAGGCACTTACGAACATAGATACCTATTACAAAAAAAAAAAAACATGTATAAGTTTCTATACTATATAGTGTCTTTTGTTCATCATTTATCCACTTACTCTCATTTATTCAATTTATTTACTCGTGAATGCCTCTTTAATTGAAGATAGAAATGAGTAAATATGCTCTGATTTGAATAACATACACATGATACCCTCGTAGCCCTCTGGGAATTAATTTAAAACTAATTGGGAATTAATGGAATATTAACTGGGAATTAATGGAATATTAACTCTGTATCATCTCGGCTTTTTTTTTTAAGAGCAAAATTAAATGGTTTATGTTTTCTTTATTTTAATTTTCCATGATCAATTCATTTGTGATTTTTTTGTTACTCGGGTTTATGTTTGTGCGTCGACCTGGTTTTGTGTTGGGAAGGTTGATCCGCTGCTCTTGGGCCCCGTCTCTGCTCAACGATATATAATGTGGCTCACTTCCTGAAGAATGAAAGTGTCATGTTCACAAAAACCTTAATATGGTAATAAAAGCTTCAATATATATATATATATATATATATATATATATATATATATATATATATATATATATATATATATATATATATATATATATATAATTGTTTTAATGATGGTAGGATTGCTGGTGTCTTTTTTCTGTCTCATAAACATGCAAGATTTCAGGTATGTCTTGTTACTTCTACTTACACTTAGGTCACACTACACATTCATGTACAAGCATATATATATACACACCCTCTGGGTTTTCTTCTATTTTCTTACTAGTTCTTGTTCTTATTTCCTCTTATCTCCATGGGGAAGTGGAACATAATTCTTCCTCCGTAAGCCATGCGTGTCGTAAGAGTCGACTAAAATGCCGGGAGCAAGGGACTAGTAACCCCTTCTCCTGTATACATTACTAAAGTTAAAAGAGAAACTTTTGTTTTCTCTTTGGGCCACCCGCCTTGGTGGGAAGCGGCCGATTTGTTGAAAGAAAGAATATATATATATATATATATATATATATATATATATATATATATATATATATATATATATATATATATACACACAATGTCAACAAATGTTTTTGCTGCATACTTTAACATTTCAACGACGTTTTCACTGTCTGCAACAATCTGCATCGAAGCCAAATTTAGAAAGTTTAGAAGACGTTTCTGTCCTTCCTGAAACCATTATCAGGAATGTGTCTCACTCCCTGCCTTGTGGGCCATCTGTCGTACCTACTTGTGAATTCGTTCTTGAAGTTCGACTTCAGTTAATCTCGCCTTAAAAGAAATCTACTCGCCCAATATATGCGCAGTGAAACATTCCTTTGTCTCTCTTATTGGGATTTCTAGTTTTATTAGAGGCCCCTTGGTTTGTACCCTCTCATGTCAAACAGTCTATAAATTTTTATTTTGTTTGTTTCTGAGTAAGGGCGTGTGAGAAGCAACGGTGTGTGAAGGAGTGAGGTGCATCTGAGAAGTGAGGATGAGTGAGCAGGGAGTATTGCGAAATGCCAAGAAAAACATCGAATAATTTTTGGGGTGAAATACACTCGTCTTGTGGAACTCTTGGAGGATACACTCGTCTTGTGGAACTCTTTAGAGAGAACCTCGAATAGTAGAACTCCAGAATAAACGTAGAAATCCCTTTAAAACCAGATTGCACTACATACCAATCCACAAACTAACTGGTTCTATCAATAACCTGTTGTTACAGCTACCACGAAGAGGCGTCCTCCAACGGGTCATAACTAGATCCGAAGCGACATCTTCAGCCAACGGCTGAGAAGACTAGCCAACCAGAGACAGTAATGAACAAACTTTGACACTCAGCATCCAATCGTCCATCACTCCGCTAGCGACTCCTTCGACAGTGCCGCTGACTTGCTTAAATATTGCACAGTTCGATGATTGCTTTGCTCTTGAAGTGTGACGAGACAAACACTCGAGTTTTACACTCAGTTCATCACCGTCAAGACCAGCGCTGGAAGCTAGTGGAGGCAGACAGCAATCTTATTTGGTTTTAAGTGTGCGGGGAAAACAATGATTCGTAATAGATGAAAAATAACTTCAACAGAATGTGTTTGTGTGTGAGAGAGAGAGAGAGACTACGACACTTGACACATCAGTTCATAACCTGCACAAATACCATCACCCCCTCCTTCACTCTTCAAGCAGCGCAAGGTAACGAGAAGGGCCTTTGCTGTCAGCACTGCTATCAGGGACATCCTTGTGAAAACAAAATCACAATTGTTCTGGTGTGGGCGAGGGAAGGGGAAGGGGTGGCACTGGTTGACAGCATCCACCATTCACATCTTGTTATTCTCGTTGCGGTTAACAAACAAGGCTTGTAACAGCAAGTGGGCTGTTCATCCATCATTGAGGACTAAACAGACCTCCCTGTGTGTGCAACTTGCAGGACACAGACACACACACACACAAACGCGGGATCAGGAGCTATGACTCGACCCCTGCAACCACGAATAGGTGAGTACACACACTCATTCGTTACATAAACTCATCTCGAAAAGAAACACTCACTAATTAAGTCACCTCGTCACATATAATAACCTAATTATTTATTGTATTACACACGTACATGAGCACATGACATTGATCAAAAAATTACTAATAATCACATAGAACATCTGTAATGAGCTCATATAATTGCACTTTGAGTTAATCAAACAGTACTCATCTAATAAGCTGTGAAATTCACTTTCTTTGACTTTACCAAAAATAATTCATTTTGGTCTCGAATTACGGTCAAAAACATGAAAAAGCACTTGTTATCTGGTAGTTATTATCATACTGACCTGACCATCCAATTATCCCAAGGTATCATACTGACCTGACCATCCAATCATCCCAAGGTATCATACTGACCTGACCATCCAATCATCCCAAGGTATCATACTGATCTGGCAATCCTATAATCTTAAGTTGAATTTGCTCGTTAAACCAGTTCACGGATTGTCGCTTCATCAGAATGTCAAAATTCCATCACCAGCACTCCCTCTCCCTCTCTCTCTGTATTAGTGACTTCAGAGCCATGGATGACTTACTCGTAAATTCTGCCCACGTCACTGCACACTGAATGAGCGATTGGTTTACTCTGTCTCACACCACTGTATCTCAGCTTTACAATGTTTCACAATACTGTATCTCAGGTTCCCAGTGCCTCACACCACTGCATCTCGGGTTCACAGTGCATCACACCACTGCATCTCGGGTTCACAGTGCCTCACACCACTGCATCACGGGTTCACATTCTCTCACGAATTTTGAAGTTGGAATGTTTGACTGTGTGTGGATGTTTTCCATATGATAAGAACCATTAATGTTATGATCAAGTGAGAGCCGGATGCCTTGGCACGAACACAAACAAATGTGGAAGAGACGGGGGAGTTTGAAGAGGGATGTTTAAAAGGGATGAAGTCAAGTGTACTTGATGGTACGAGAGATTTAGAGGAGGACCAGCATCATAGTGAACCAAGAGAGAAAATTATTTTTAAAATTAAAATTATTAAAATTAAAATTAATATTAAATTATTACAATTATGATTAATATTAGTTATTATTATTATTATTATTATTATTATTATTATTATTATTATTATTATTATTATTATTATTATTACTGAGGTGTTTTTTTATAAGCAATAATCGTAAAAATTTTAGGATTGCTAAAACTGAGATTTCTATTTTTTTTTGAGGGGGAGGGGGGCTTTAAAAGACCATTTTATTATCAGTATTTGGTAACAGAATATTTGTTTTTTAATCAGTATTGCTTTTCACTAACTATTCTGTTTTCTGTGCTTTTCTGTCTTTCTCTGGCCCTTTTTCTCTCTCTTTCTGTCACTTTCTCTCTCTGTTCCATCTTCACCCAGCGTGTTCTGTGTTCAGCAACAACTTGTTCAGTGTGTGTTCCTACAGTTCTGTCTTTGTCAGCCCAGGAATATTTGTCGCATTTCTCTTTATATTATCTCTTAAGTTTTGATACTTTTGAGAATGCTCAATCGATATTTGTATATCAAATATATTTTTTCCTTAATTTTTGTGGGCCAATTTTTTTTTTTTTTGTCTTTGCCTATTCAGTTTGGTGATTTGATTAATATTTTTTTAGGTGACTATAGATTTTAAATTGACGTAACTACAATTTCCCCCATAAAACAACATCTAAATTTTAGACATCTTGTGGAAAGGATTCTTGTTTTTCCTTCCTCAGATTCTTCCGTCTTTATTTGCTTACCCTTTTCCGTATTTTTCTTCACTTGATGTTCATATTTTGAGAGGATGTGGTCCACATCCTTCATATCTTCTCACCAACTGTTTCCTCTGCTGCATATTTCTGCATGTTAGTTTTAGAGGTATTCACTTATCTTTCTCATATTTACCTATACTTCAGTAACTAATTCTGTAATCTATAATTCTGATTAAAAAGTTTGGTTTTTGCCGTCTAATCAGTTAGAATATTTTGCTCTTCATATTTATCCTGTGGATGGTAGCGAAAACCCCTATCCATTCTGTGGACGATAATGTAAGAACATATGGATATACATATGGGTATATGACTTTGCTAATTCCATAGGGGTCATCCAGCTCCTTGCGCACAGGAAATGGTTAACAAAGGTTTAATCAAAGGAAAGGGATCATAGCTCCATTTTCCCTGGCTCACCGAGTCCTTAGCCAGCATCATGACATCCGTTGGGGTCCAGGAGCTAAGGCTCAGCCACAGCACTGAGTAACACTTTTCTACCTTCCCCTCAGGCTACATCCCAGGACTCATGTTCCGCTACGGCATGACCTTCGGGAAGGCAGCAGAGGAAAGTATCAGTCTGTACATCCGACAGCAGGCGGAGCGTCGCAGCAGAGAGGAGGTGAGGCACAGCACAGAGGTGGGGGCACAGCTGAGGTACAGCTGAGGCAGGTGAGCCTCCAAATGCCCCTCACCTTTCCGTTGTATAATGTCAAACACAAACAAGACGGTGAGACATAAATACAGTATAAAGCAACGTTTCTCTCCAGTAGTGAGTCTTAGCAAGTCAGGAAGGTAGAGAGTGCATTTATACTTTAGTCACACCAAGTGATCAAGAGTGACTAAGGACCCAGAACCGAAACGTATCCAGTTAAAATGATAGAGAAATACAATTAATCTTATACCATTTATCTTATTTCTTACGCTCCTACTATAAGTATTGTAAATCTTAAGGGAGTTAGTCACTCACTGCCCTCTATTGCAGGGGTGGGCAAACTTTTCAGTGCAGGGGCCACATTCAGAAATTCTGTTAAGCTTGTGTAACAGCTAGTTTTGCTCATTCAGCTGCATATACTTGAGTATATGACTTGATCATGGCGGGCCGCATGCGGCCCGGGACCATAGTTTGCCCACCCCTGCTCTGTTGTCTTTGTTTACCCAGCTCCATTGCATTTATTAGTAACTCAATAATGAACAATGTCTTGTGAACAAATCTTTGAGGTATCCTGGCAATTTTTGCTGCTTACATCTTTCATACTGTAACCTTTTTGTTTCCCCCACACATCCATACCTCTATCTTCTATCAGTTTAAAGTACTAGACAAATCAACAACTGTTCCATCGACAGAACTGGCTAATGCCACCACAGACTCAGAGATGTACCCCTTTCTTTGCATACATATCTATTTTGCCATAGAAATTGTTCCAGTTGTCAATAGATGGGATTGCATGTTATTTACAGTACCTGTCTAGCCAGCAATTTACACCAATTGCCCTACACATCCAATCATTGCCCATTCCTCTTCTAGGCAAAATGCTACATATGATCGGGACCCCTCCCATAGACATAATTAAATCTATAGCTGATCTATACTTATGTAGTAGCTCCTGTCTCCTGCCCTTCCCAAAATCGTTTCCACCAGCACTGAGTCAAATAATGGGTTTGTTCCCATTACTTGACATATTATCCAACCTGCTGACTACGTCACCAACATCAGTTCCAGGAAAACACACACTGTATCACCTTAATATCTCTGTTACAGAAGGCATAGTCAATATATTTTACCTTTGAATTACCGACTACAAGGATATTCCTACCTTTATTAACATAGACGTTAGTGGTACATTTATCCTCACTGACCACTGAAGTTCATCCGTCCTGGAGAACAGAAGCTCTTCTAACCTTCTTCACTCTGATGTTTCTTCCTTTACTGGAAACTTTTACCTACTTAAAACGGCTGCCAATCTGCTCCTCACTGCCGGTAACCTGTTTCCCCTTTACTAACCACCTCACATTCATTGCTACACTTATCCATGCGATTTTTCAGTTTCTTATTATCCTACTTGAGAAGTAGATCCTCCTCCTCCAGCACCTTGAATTCAGACTCTTAAGACACTACAGAAGCAGGGTATGGTGCTCAATAACATTCCACACTAATCCCTCCAAAGCAGGTCAAAACAGGAATGACCTCTCGTTTCCACAGACCACGGAGAACTGACCTCTGACCATCTTGTTTACATGACAGGTAAAGCGCTCTCGCTCGCTGCCCAGAGTCAGAGCCAAGAGAACAGACTCACAGGTCATAGAGGACTTCTATAATAAGTATGGACTCGGTGAGTACTGCATGCTGTTAGTCGTGAATAAGCAGTGCATGACTGTGGGTCAATCCGAGCAAGGAGTGTTGCAGTCTCGATTTTACGTCAGCCAAACACGGATTATTGTAAGAATCAGATATTTAACATTGTAATAATTAAGTATTAACTATTGCAACACTCGCTGCCTGACCTGCACGAGATGCCATGATGAAGTACGAAAAAGGAACACGAAAACACCTAAGCAAAGTAATGAAGCATTGACAGCCACTGTTTTATCTATAGTCTTGCCTACAAAAATTAACTAGAACCCTCGTTGTTACACCGAAGACCGTAAAACAGGGAGAGGATCAACGTTAATAGCCATTGGCAATTAGCATGTTAATGACTAATTACTCTGCAAGTCTCAGAAGCATGTCCTGTTATTTTTATTATGATTATTATTTATCTGACAGAACATTGCTATTCCTTTCCCCCAGTTCCTGACAGCTGCTATACCAGTTCTGGTCTCGGATGTCTAGAAAGAAGTAGGGAAAAAAATATGTAGCTTTTAGCCACTTTTTCAGTGGATTTTCTTTACAGCGAGTCCCCATATTTAATGGCGCAAGTAGGAAGTTATATTTTCATAACCTGCGTAATTGTTACATTAGGTATGTCAGGGGAACACCTTCAGCTTGAACAAAAGATATATTATGCTCATGTGGGGAGGGGGGAATGGAAGGTATTCAGGCTCAATTTAGGGAACTGGAGCACAAATGCAATCAAGAGCCCCTCACCAACGTCAAGGAACCTCCATTGAGGGGCTTGAACAAAAGAATGTAAAAATAAGTAAGTGAACGACATTAGGAATAATAACGAAGATAATGTAAGAATTTTG